>CAUYSK010124607.1:0-57030 GCA_963575035.1 Avahi laniger | reverse complement strand
CCTGCACCATTTTCCACTTCCACCAACAGTATACAAGAGTTCTAGTTTCTGCACAACCATGGCAAATTTGTTACCTTTTGTTATTTTTGTTAATAGCCATCCTGACAGAAGTGAGATGATATCTTATTGTGGTTTTGATTTTATTTCTCGATGATTAGTGATGTTGAACATTCTTTCATATTCCTTTTGGCCACTTGTATGTCTTCTTTTGAGAAATATTTATTCAGATCTTTTGCCCATGTTTTAATCAAAAAAATTTTTTTTGCTTCGAGTTGTTTGAATTCCTGATATTTTCTGGTTATTAATTTCTTGTTGGAAGGATAGTTTGCAAATGTTTTCTCCCATTCTGTATGTTGTCTTTTCACTTTGTTGGGTTTTTTTTTTTTTGCTGTGCAGAAGCTATTTATTTATTTAGACAGAGTCTCACTCTGTTGCCCCAGCTAGAGTGCAATGGTGTCATCATACCTCACTGCAATCTCAAACTCCTGGGCTCAAGAGATCCTCCTGCCTCAGCCACCCGAGTAGCTAGGACTAGAGGCACTCACTACCTCAACCTGGCTAACTTTTCTATTTTTTGTAGAGATACCAGGTTTTGTTCTTGCTTAGGCTGATCTTGAACTCCTGACCTCAAGCAATCCTCCTGCCTAGGCCACCCAGAGTGCTAGGACTGTAGGTGTGAGCCACCATGTCCAGCTTTGTCTGTTATAGATTTTTGCTTTGTGATTACTGTGAGGCTTATAAAAACCGTAAATATAACACATGGCAGTATAAATTTGATTACAAAGAAAAGAAACAAGGGGAAAATCTAATAAACTCTACACTTTACCCCTCCATTATGACTTTTTCTTGTCTAAATTTACATCTCTTTATATTGTCTCTTCACAGGATGCTGTATTTATTATTTTTGATAGATTTCTCTTTTAGTCTTCATACTAAAGATGTGAGTGGATCACACACCACAATTATAGTATTTGAATATTCTGAACCTATGTACTTCTGTTAGTGAGCTTTATACCTTCAGGTGTTTTCCTTTTGCATGTTAGTATCTTGTTCCTTCAAATTAAAGAACTCCCTTTAGCATTTTTTGTAAGGTAGGATTTCTAGTCCCTCCTCTCCTCTTAGTCTCTAGCTCCCCCAGGGCTTTTTCTCCATGCAGGCATTTGTGCTGCTTCCTGTGGGTTGAGTTTTCTTGCAAGGGAACCCAAGATGCTAGGGAAGCTGGCTGTTCACCTTGATCTTTTTCCAGTGTGGAGACTATGAGACTGGAAGGAATTGTGCAGTGCCTGGTAGATTGGGGGAGAGGTGCTGTGGCTAGAGAAGTCTGTTCCTCTTAATGTTTGCTCAGAGGTTTTCACTTCTCTTTGGCCCGGGAGATCATCTCAGCATCAGATATGAGTTCTGGGATATTGCTGGTAATAATCTTGGAGCTGAATATTTGTTTTTGGTTTTCTATGGGGGAGGGTAAAGCCAGATTGCTTCTATTCTGCCATTTTGATGACATCACTTCCTCTGTACATATTTTTAAATGGTGGTATCATGTATCTTTGACACACACATGTACATACATTAATTATATAATTTATTTAGAAAGAGTTAATGAGGCCACTCCTGACCTTTCCAAGGCTCCTTGGCCTATAGATTAGGGTCCTCTGGCTGTCCTCGTAGTGGTGTGTGGTTGTTCCTCGTCATGGCCTGTCTTCCCTCTGTGTGGCAGAGCTGGACCCTGAGTGATCTGTGGCAGTCGTGCTCACCCCATTCCTCTTGCTGGAGATTGATTCAGAAATAGACACGTTACCATTTTAGGCCGAGGAAAGTTTGTAGAAGCTTCTGAGAAAGACTTTCTTCCTTGTCAGAAGCGTGGGAAGAGGCTACCTCTCCTTATGTAGACATCATTGTATGTGACTGTGAGGCTCTGAGCTGCTGCCGAGAGTATTGTTATCAAACTCAAAAAAAAAATCAGTTCAAGAAGGTCAGAGCTGAGAAAATTGTAGAGGAATGGAGCTGGAGCTGCTAGGTTAAGCCAACTCTGAACTCCACCCTCTGCCTGGACTGGCAGTTATGTGAGCCAGTAAGTTTCCTTATGTTTAAGCAGTTTGAGGTACAACTGCTATTCACTTACGGCTAAAGACATCCCAACAGGTGTCATAATGCAGAACTGCTGTGGAAGGAGATAACAGGATCCTTTTGCTGGATGCTCACAAGTAGAACACTAGGTTGCTGTCAAATAGGCTAGTCCCCCAACCTAATGAGGTAGAAACTACATAAATTAGGACTCAGGACCTAGGTTTTAGGTTCTACTTTGCCACTGGCTACCTATGTCACTAGACCTAAATTTCCTGATCAGTAATAACAAGGAGGTTGCCCTGAATAAGCGATGGTGTACTTTTCATCTCAAATATTTTCTAATTTTGGAACCCATGAAAAATATCTAGTTAAACTTGATTAGGAATTAAGGAGAGATTTTTCTTAAAAACAATGAGGCATCTATATTTTTATGGTTTATAAATAAATGTATATTTATTACAGTTTCATAGTCTAGCAGCTCCAAGACATTCCATTTCTACAATTTTTCTGTAAATAACATTGGTAAAGTCTTTTAACTTTTCTAAAAGTGTTTTAGAAACTTTTTTTTTCCCAGAGGGCTTAAAATCAGTAGCACTTTAAAAAAAGTTCTTTAAGACCTTTCAGATCTGTCTTTCTCTTTCTTTTCTTTCTTTCCTTTTTATTATGGAAAATGTCTAATATATGTAGAAGTACAGAGAATAGTATAATGAATCATCATGTACTCATTATCCGACCTCAGTAATTATCAACATGTTTATTAATTTAAAACCAGTGCTTACATTTGGCTGTTCTAAACAGGGATTTTTTTCTCCAGCTAAACTTTGGAACTAAAGTAGACATCTCTTGCTTTAAGGTTTCAGTTGCCTGCATTTTTTTTTTTAAATGCTGTTTTTTTTAACATGATAAGAAGGTATAGCACCATGAAAACTAGTCTTTATGTTAGTGGTGATGACAAAACAATTATGAGTATTTAGACATTCACATTTGTACATACCAGAGTAGGAAGAGATATGCCGTGCTAACAAACAGTCCCCAAATCTCAGTGGCTTAAAACAGCAAAACTCATTGGCTTTTTGACTGATTGGCTGGGGACTCTGTTTTTCCTTATCGTTCATCTGGGACCCAAGCTGAGGGAGCAGTTACTGTCTAGAATATTGCCTGCTCTGTTGTGGTTGGAAAGAGAGCAGGACAAATTGTACACTGTCTCTTAAAGCGTCTGCATGGAAGTGAAGCATGACATTTCTGTTCACATCTCTTTGGTGAAAACAAGTCACAGGGCTAACCTATATTTCTAGGAGGTGGAAAAGTGCAAACCTACCATGTGTCTGTGGAGAGAACCAGAAGTATTTAGTGCCTAGCACAGATGACTATCACAGTATTGTGAGAAATATAAAAACCTCATCTGTCTTCCAACTTTGTGTGTAACAACTAAGGCTGCAAGACTTGTTTACCCTCATGGAACATGTGTAGGGAATGGTATTAAAATTACTCTCATTTTCTTAGCTCTTGTTTATTTTAAAAACCTCTTGTAGAGCAATTAATTAGAAAAAGCTTCAAGAGAGGAAATACCAGTTTCTGGTTTGGATCCCTAGTTCTTTCTGGAAGATACAGAGTTTTCCCTTCTCTCAGGTGATGCAGCGTGCTAGAGAAGGGGCAAAATAATTGTATCTTCTTTACTTCTCATTAAAGGAAGACCTTCCTCATCCCTTTCCCTCTTCCTTTTAAAAGTAGCATTTTGCCTTTGAATTCTGACATGGGTAAAATCCCAGGTAAGACTCTTGGAATGTTTCAAATGGGGTTTGGGATTCTAGATCAGATCCCTTTGTTTCTGTCTTTTCCATTTGGAGGCCGAAATTTAAACAGATTCTGACCATCCTGTGTGAGGTAGAGCAGTCATAGCACTGACCATATTATATCACCTTCCAGAGGAAGCTCTCTGACCCCCACAGTCCCTGCTCTGAGGGGTTCTCGGTTGATCATATTTTGTACCCCTCAGAAGTGTGCACTGTACCCAAGGCAGCCTGACCAGCTCGAAAAAATAAGTCGGGTTGGCCACTCCACTATCTTCCTGAGAATTTAACTTTCAATACTAAGAAAGAGGTCCACAGTGCAACGTGGTGCCATGAGAGAGTGAGAAAGCCACAGTCACCCACAGACGATTTGAGGAAGTCTGAGGAAGTGAGGATGGAGAGTAGAGGGACAGAGCAGAGTTGATTGGGGACGAAAAGAGAAAGAAGAGGCTCCTGGAGTGCGGTTGTCCTCATGGCATCCTTGGGGGACGTGCCGATTCCTGCTGCCGATTCCCGCTGCTGGGGTCCTTGGTGTGGCCTGTGTCCTGCAGAGCCTTTGTGTTTCTGCCTCCCTCCGTGAGGCTGGGCTCTGTGGCGTTTCTGCCCTGCTTGGCATACCAGGTTCCTTGCATGCTGTAGGATTGGCTTGGGTATTAGTAGTTGTTGTTCAGACACGGAGTAAGAGCAGCTGAAGCAGGGAAGAGGGGCTTCTCTCTCATGTCTAGGTCTGGGCCTGGATAGCTCATGGCTGGTATGCTAGTTTGGTGGCTTCCTGGGATCTGGGTTGTTCAACTTATCTGCTGACCCAGGGTCTGGTTTTTGGCCTTGTGGTCTAAAGTGAAATCTGAGCCATCACATTCATGTTCCATGCAGAATGGAGGAAGAGGGGAAGAAAGGGCATGCTTTAGTCCTTCTTAGACACCTGTATGAAGTTACATGCAAGACTTCCTGTCATATCAACTAGAAGCTCACTGCAAAGGAGAGGAAAATGTATCTTTGTTCTAGTGGTCCATGTGCTAGCAAAAATTGGGGGTTCTGTAACTGCAAAAGGGGACATGAATATTGGGGGACATCTTATAGCGTGCTTCATGTATCTTTTTTTAAAATTTTGATGTAAATTTGGGATGACTGTCAATTTTTATTAAAAACTCTATAGAGATTTTGGCAGAATTACTTTGAATCTATATAGCAGGTTTGGAAGAATTAAATATTAACAATATTAAATCATCTAATGTATAAGTATTGGATACCTCCCCATTTCTTTCTTTCTTCAAGACACAGGAAATAACTAAGCACCAGGCATCATAGGGTCACTGTCAGTCCAAATGCAGATATTCCTTCTTAAAAAAGCTTCACAGTTCTTCCTTATCAGTGAACAAGAGTCAAAGCTTTCTAAAATCCCTAAACCTACCACGGTACAGAGCAATAACATGTGTAATGCTTTATGTCATATAAAGTTGTTCTCATTACAAACCAGTTTTCCAGAAATCCAGCTACCTAGTTTTATCAAAACTAATATTTATTTTAGCATTTTTTAATGTCAGTGTTTGTTCATTGACATACTTGCCTCTGGTGTTTTGTTTTACTTTAAATCTTATCTCATTTACTTTTTTCTGCATTTGTCTTTAGAAAGTTGATTTTTGATTGCTATGAGTGATACTTTAGAGGATATCTACACAATAAGCTTAGGGTGACATTGAATTTGTATACAAGAAAAATTCAGGTCAAAGTGCTGTCAGTTTATGCAGAATATATGGGATAACATGAGATTAATAGAGCATTGTTCCTGCAGTGTATCTCCTGGGATGTAGAAATAGCTTTGTTTTTTCAGACTTCTTCCTTGGAATGTTTTCTCTTGGATAATTTTACCTGAAGCCCATTGGTACCATTGACAACCTCTGTTTGCTTTCAGATTAGTGTTAAATGTATGAGTTAAAAGCATTGCTATACATAATAGTTCACTTAAATTAATTGTAGCTCTAAATTTTGTGTTTTAATTCTTCACTGTCTTGGTATCATGGATATTTTTGAGACTGTCCAAAAACAATTTTCCTATAAGAGAATTATTTTTAAAGATGGAGAATGGGAACAACTTATCATCAGAAGCATGGAAAGTGGTGAGTAGGAGGCAAAATGAATTTTTTTATAATGATTATAATCAACCACACACTCTTCACTTAGTATTAATCCCCTTAGATTATCTCTACGTTGAAGACATGCATTGTAATAATGATACACCAAATAATAATTGTTTTTATATTTAAAAATGAAATTAATCTCCAGGATTGCTCTTCAAGCTACATTTGATTCTTTTTGATAGAGTTGCAAAATAGTTCTGAAAGTCATTTTTCTGAAATTAATGGAACGTAGATCACTTCTATTTTGTTGTTTTCTTAATCTCCATTGTGCCTGGAACCATGTAGGTATACTTTTATAGAATCAACAGTATGTTTTGTGTTCACATTTCAAGGAATAGGACCAGCGATATAATTTGTGAGGCCACTTCAGAGAGAAATTTCATTTCAGAGCCCATTTCAGACAAAGGAGACACCACCTGTGCAGACATGGAAGCCGGAAAAAGTGTGGCAAAATTGGGCAACTAGGAGTGGTTGCATGTGACTGAGAGCAGGGCGTGGGCACGGCTGTGATGGGCAGAGTCCCAAAGGCCTTTGCCTAGAAGGCTCTCCTGTGGGAGCTTCCTGTGGCTGGCTCCTGGCTCTTCCAGTCTCCTCAGAGACTCAGAGAAGCCTTTCCTGATCACCCAGTGTAAAGTAGCCACCTGATAACTTGCGAACATGCCAACTCCTCTTTTTATTTCTTTATTGAGCGTTCCTTGGTACCTGGCACTTTTTGTTTGTTGTCTGTATCCCAACACTTGACTACAGTTCCATGAAAGCAGGAACATTGTCCTGTTTATTGCCGTAGACCTAGAACCCAGCATAAAACTGGTATTTAATAAATGTTTGTGGAATGAGTATAAGTATGGATTTCTTTTTACTATGGATTTTGAATTGTATTCTTTAGATCAGTGGTTCTCAATCTTACATTTCTATAGATCCGTTTATACTTTTAAAAATTATTGAAGACCCCAAAGAACTTATTTTGTGGATTGTATGTGTTGATATTTACCACATTAAAGATAAAAACCATAATCTGTCATGGGATTAGTTTATACAAAGTAACCTAGAAATTTAAAAATTATTAATTCATTTAGAATAATAATAAACCCATTACATGTATATTAATATAAATGTATTTTTATGATAAATAACTATTTTCCAAACCAAAAATTAGTGAGAAGTATAACATTGTTTTACATTTTGTGCAAATCTCATTAGTGTCTAACTTCTCACTGCTGGATTCTTACACCTTTTTTTCTCTTCAGTCTATTGATACTGCATGTCAGGTAGCCTCTGGACCTCAGCCACATACTTAGGAGGAAATGAGAGTAAAAAGGTAAATGATGACTTGGCATAGTACAAAAATAGTTTTGGACCGGACGTGGTGGCTCATGCCTGAAATCATAGTTAACACTTTGGGGGGCTGAGTGGGGAGAATCACTTGAGGCCAGGAGTTTGAGACCAGCCTGGGCAACATTACAAAACTCTGCCTCTACAAAAAATAAAAAAAGTTCGCCAGATGTGGGTAGTGCAGACCTGTAGTCCTAACTACTGGGGAGAATAAGGCAGGAGAATCGCTTGAGCCTAGAAGTGTGAGCTGTGATTACATCACTGCACTCCAGCCTGGACAACAGAGTGAGACCCTATCTAAAAAAAATTAAAAAGAAAGTAGTTTTGACCTTGCAGATCCTTGGAAAGGGTTTTGATGACCCCTCGTCTGGGGGGAGGGTGGGTCCTGTACTACATTTTAAGAATTGCTGCTATAGGTGGATGGTTTTCAAATTTTTTAGTAGCAGGAGTACATTTACAAAAAATATCTTCTCACAAGCTCCAGTGTATAGAACAGATAAAGGTGGAGCTGTCTGGGTTAGAGTGCATGTGGGTTGGCGAGTGTGGGGAGGAGGGGAGGTCCTGGAACCACGCTTTCTCTTTCCTTCTCATTCTTGGGCTAAGCTGCTAAATTAGCCAAGGGATTGATACCTCCCAGGTGGGAATATTGTGTGAGCAAAAGTGAGGCAGATGAACATGCTATGGAGATTTTCCACTCTGTACCTCAGTTTAACTTACAGCATTTTATTTAATAGCTTTTTAATATATCGTAGCTTACTACTGACATTTTAAAGATTGAAATATAAGTATTAATATTTTATCAAGGCTATTTTCCTTTAAGTACATGATCACTGGTTTGCTTTCATAAAAATATATTTAATTGTAATCAGAGACCTTATTTTGTATAAATCAGTTTTGTATAAATCAATAAGAAAATTTACTGTCATTTGCAGCAAACTTGTAGAAATATTTATGTCATTAAATATTGTCTGACTCAGGTTTTTAAAAGGCAATTTGTTCTTTTGCACATCTGAGGGTATGTAAAATAAAATTCAGTCAAGGTCCAACACATAGACAAAAGTAAGGAGGTAGAGGAAGTGAAATTTCGGGAATTGGGTAGTTTAATTCTACTTCCTAATAAATAGAGGAAAAATTCTCTGGAAAGTGGAGGAGAGTGGCTACTGGCCACAGTAAGACTAGAACTTGGGTGATGTGTTAACAAAGCGGCTTCACCACCACTAGCTGATTCTTAGTATGTTGCTGTGTTATAATTAAAATGTATTTGACTACCTCAGGAAACATTCTTAACTTGGTCTATTTTGTGGTGTTTCATTTTGTTTTGTTTTCTTTTGTTGAGACAGACTCTCACTCTGTCGCCCAGGCGAGTGTCATGGCGTCAGCCTAGCTCACTGCAATCTCGAACTCCTGGGCTCAAGCGATCCTCCTGCCTCAGCCTCCCAAGTAGCTGGGACTACAAGCGCGTGCCACCATGCCTGGCTGATTTTTCTGTTTTTAGTAGAGACTGGGTCTTGCTCTTGCTCAGGCTGGTCTTGAACTCCTGATCTCGAGCAATCCTCCCTCCTTGGCCTCCCAGAGTGCTAGGATTACAGGTGTGAGGCACCACACTCAGCCAGTCTATTTGTTTGTATGTGAAAACTTTTGTAATTTTTTTTTTGTCTTGAGAAAGGGATCCCAAAAAAGTTTTGACACAGTATTTATATAAAATGTGAGCTCTAGCTTTATTATCTACGTTTTAAGAGACAGAGGGAAAAATTGAGATGTGAAGAGAAAAGTAATGAAAATAATTACAAGGCTGCAAAATAACTGTCTTGGTTTGAATGTAAGTATTTTAAGGTATGATTTAATAGCTCAACTTCATGCTTCTTGATCGATTTCATGATTATTGTGAAAAGAGAATAAATCTGTTTTAAAGAGTTATAAATAGGGCACATCTCCATAAAAAATAGAAGGAAATATAATTGGACAAGTTGCCTTCTGGATTAGGTTTAAAGTACAAAATAACTGCTTAATAGTGATACTAATTAAATTATAATTATCTTGAGAAATGTGAAAGTTAATTCTGCTCATTTAATCATTCTATCAGTAAATGTTAAGTACCTACTCTGATCCTGTCATGCTTGTTTTAAATTTTTACTTTAATTTTTTTGAATAGGTAGCATTATAAATTTTCGAGCATCTCCAATTATTAATATTGAAATGTGTCTGATTCCTATGAAGTGGATGGAGTCCTGTAGTCTTAACCTATCTGTAGGCTGTCCTCCATCCTACTTCATACCAAGAGAAGAGGAAAATACTCATAGTTTCTTATAATTTTATGTTTAATAAAAATTAATTGATAGTGTGTTGTGAGGAAGTAAGAAATGTTTTAGTACTGGCTTCCTTGTGTAGGATCGCAGCCCCCTCACCACCAGACTCTCCTCAGCTTTCCTACCTGACTACGTGATTTCTTCTTTCTTTCCATGTTCTTACTACCTTCTGTGCTATAATCCAGTTTACTTATGTTTATTGTTTCCTGTCTCTTTCTCTCCTCCCACATAGGCACTGTGAATGCATTCATCTTTGTTTAGTTTACTGATATGTGCTAAGTGTCTAGAACAGTGTTTGGCATATATTTGTTAATTGAATGAATCATTTTTCCTTTGGCTTTTAGAAGTAGAGGTACATTTCTTTTGGGGAAAAATACTCCACAGACTATTCAGAATTTTAGAGGCTTCTGTTTCTGTCATGGCAGCAGATTAGAGATTCAAAAAAAAAAAAAAAAGCCCCACATAATGAAACATTAAAAATACCGAACTGAATATTCACAGTATTCTTTAAATACATACTTGAGCTGACAAGCAAATAAAGAAATTTCTCAGATGCCCAAGACAAGAAGTCTTGAATCTCAGGAGGAAAGGTACACTAGTACTGATACTGGCTGCTTTGCTGAGGGTTCTGGTATCTGTATGTCCCTGCCAGGCTGGAGCTTTGGCGTTTGCTGGGTGACCATGGGGTACTGGACAGAGTCTAGGGATCAGGCGGGGTGAGAAGTAAGATCCAGTGACTTTCGTATAAAGCTAAAATTCCCTAAAAGTCAGTGGGTAAACTAGGACAAAATAAAAAACCTATCCCACAGAGCAGGGGTTGGAAAAGTGTAGGGTGGGGAGGGTAGGAATGGGGTAAAGAGGGTTGCCTGTCTCAGCTTGTTTTTCATTAGAAGGGTGAAATAATTTTTCCTGAGAAATTATAACTGCAAGTCCACTCTAACTGAATTTGGGGTTGGAGTTCATACTGCCTTCAAAAATAAAAAATGAAAACCAAAGCCTAGAATTTAGTGGAGAGTGGTTTCATGTTGTTGAGACTGAGTATCAAACCAAATCTTCACTGGAGGGATATGGGAACACAGGCCTCAGAAAATCGTTACAGGTAAAGTTTCTAGGAACATGATCTCACAATTCAAAAAAATTCAAAAATACTACAGATAAACCACAGTGAGTTAATTAGAGCAAAGAGAACATGTACTCAGACATTTAAACATTGCAGATATTTAGTTGTCAGATACAGAATATAAAATAAATATGTAATACGTTTAGCAAGTAATAAAAATATGGCTAAAGAGTAAGAGACTATCAAAAATAATTAGGCAAGCTAAATTCAACAATGTATAAAGGAAATACTACATATTGAACAAAGGGTTTATTCCAGGAAGACAAGCTTGATTCTGCATTAGAAAGTCTATTAATATAATTATCCGTATAATTAATTTAAAGGTAAAAAACCGTATCATTAAAATTAAGATCTTTTAGTTTTTATTTACATAAAAGAGTATAAAGACTAGTCGCAAGTACACAAATGGAAGTTATTATTAATACATTAATAAGATAAGGATTTTTTAATCACAATATATATATGTCAATACATGTACATATGTAAGTGTGAAAAAATAAGTGGGCAAAAGAAAGAGCCATTTCATAGGAAAAAAACGAATAGCCACTAGACATTTGTTATCAAGGAAAATACAATTTAAAACTGTAATACATTGACAAAATTGTAAAAGTTGGAAGTATCAGGTATACTACAGTACTCTCTGACAAAGGTTGGCAGAATTCTCTGTAAAAGGCCAAATAGTAAATATTTTAGGCTTTGCAGCCTGTACAGTCTCTGTCTCAATAATTCTGCTGTTATAGTGCAAAAACAGCCATAAACCATACATAAACAGATGGCTGTGGCTATGTTTCCATAGAAATTTATTTACAAAAATAGTATTACAGTTTACTGACCCTTGCTCTATGACACCAAAGTTAATGAACTATTAATTATGTCAACAGGAATGAGTCTTAAAAACATAATGTTGGATTCAAAAGGTAGCAGAGGCTAGGCACAGAGGATCATAGCACTTTGGGAGGCCAAGGTGGGAGAATTGCTTGAGGCCTGGAATTCCAGACCAGCCTGAGCAAGATGAGTCTGAGCAAAAGAGACCCCATCTCTACAAAAAATAGAAAAATTAGCCTGGCTTGGTTCTGCGCACCTGTAGTCCCAACTACTCAGCAGGCTAAGGCGGGAGGATCGCTTGAGCCCAGGAATTTGAGGTTACAGTGAACTGTGATCGTGCCAGTGCACTCTAGCCTGGGCAACAGAGTGAGTGAGACCTTGACTCAAAAGAAAAAAAATAGTAGCAGAAAAATACATTATAGTATGACTCCATTTATGTAAATTCCAGAGGTGGACAATATAAAAGGTACAGATTCGTGGGTTTTACCATGATTACTGGAACTTTACTAATTTTGAATTCTGGCATTGACATTTATAATCTGTGGAATTTTGGCCAAATTCCCTAATTTTTTTTTTTTTTTTTTGTTTGAGACAGAGTCTCACTCTGTTGCCCTGGCTAAAGTGAGTGCCATGGTGTTAGCCTAGCTCACAGCAACCTCAAACTCCTGGGCTCAAGCGATCCTCCTGCCTCAGCCTCCCGAGTAGCTGGGACTACAGGCATGTGCCACTATGCCCGGCTGATTTTTTCTATGTATTTTTAGTTGTCCAGATAATTTCTTTCTATTTTTTTAGTAGAGATGAAGTCTCGCTCTTGCTCAGGCTGGTCTTGAACTCCTGAGCTCAAACAATCCGCCCGCCTCGGCCTCCCAGAGTGCTAGGATTACAGGCGTGAGCCACCGCACGTGGCCTCTCTAACTTTTTAAAGTGTTGGTTTTCTTACCTGTAAGATGGTGAACATAATCGTACCTGCTTGTTGGGTTGTTGGAAAGATTATGTTATATACTGCCTGTAAGAATGCTTAGTACACAATAAATGCTCAGTAATTGTTGCTGTGCTTTTATTCTCCTCCTTTAACTTATATCCCTATTAAAAGAAAGCTTTTATTCCTTTGGGAATTCTAGGTATTTTTTTTATCCAGCCTGCATTACATATGGCTGATGTGGCTAGTACTAAGGCTTGATACATCCTCAAGCTGAAGTCTTGAATAATATTTAATTTCTTTTACTTAGCACAATTTACAACAAATATACAGTTTGTAAAACCCTCTGATGTTTCAGTGTCATGTTTAAATCTGCAAACTCACTGTAGCTTGCTGAATACTTGGCATAAACAGCTTCCTGTGTCAGTTAACTGTTTTCTGTAGCATTTAGCATTGTCCAGAACTCCTTTCTCAGAGCTCTGCCCTCCTTTGTATGACGCCACTCTTCAGATTCTTCTGTGACCTTGCAGACCTTCCAGTCCTCTAACGTTGATGATCTGCCCACCCCTAACACTTCTGACTCTTCAGCTTCCTCAGCTGAAAATAAAGATAAAACATACTTGAAAGGGGGGAGTGTTAGGATAAAATTCTCTCTCTGATGCATACTCATCCAAAGAGGAGCCCCATACCCATAGATTATGACTCAGTTATGCTGGGGTGGGGTCTGGTATGAAAGAAAACAAACAAAACGTCTCGAGTAGTTCCTCTCCCGTTTGAGCAGCGGTGATGGATGAATGTAGTGCATGTGGCATGTTACAGGAACTCAGACAGCTTCCCCCCCTTTTTCTGTGTGGGGCTACTGTTCTCTATGCCCTTCTCAGACCACCAAAAATCCTTTATTACAGGTATTCATATTGACTTTCTCCTCCCTAAGGACATGACATTGTCTAACTCATGTTTGTTCTCCCGTGGTCTGGTAAAGTGCTTGGCATATAGTAAATAGGTACTCACTAAATTCAAGCTGAGTGAACAAATGTCTACCTGCCTTGATTTTTGTTCACAACACACCAGTGTGTGCAATATTTAGCCTGCCAAAGTAGAAAGTTAAGTCCATTTGTAATCTTAAGTTAGCTTTAAGCCATCTGAAACACATTGAAAAGTTATTTCTTTGTTTTAACTCACATTTCAAAGAATTCTAACATATAAAAATAGAGGGAATAGTAAAATGAACCCTCTTAAACCTGTATCCATCCTCCAGATTCAACGAAGACCAAGATTTTTCCACACATGCTTCACCTCCCAATCTCCTGCCTACCCCCAAACCCAAGTATTTTAAAGCAATAGAAGACACGATGTCATTTTACCTCTAACTTTCTTCATTATGGATCTTTTAAAAATGAGAACATTTTTGAATATGACCATAATGCTGTTATTTCTAATAAAACTAACAATAATTTCTTAGTAACATCTAATAATCAGATTTCCCCAGTGGTCCCTAAAATGCCTGTGGATTCAAAACTCAAACAAGATTCACACAGTACATTTGGATTTTATGAAAAAGCTCTTCTTAAAAAGAAATATTAATAAAACAATACCTATTTTTATTTACTGCTCTCCCTTCCCCCTTCTTTTCCTTTTATTAACCTTTGTTAACATTAGGATTCTCTATAATGAAACCATAAACTTTGCTGCGTCAGGTGAACGTTTCATCTTTTCTTTTAGACTATTTTGCTGTTCTTTTTTGGAGAAAATCAAGCACTTAATGTGTATAGGGCAGCCCTACAGTTAACAGTACGGCAAAATGCAAAACCGAAAGTTATAGTTATATTTAACCATTCTTTCTCATGCAGTGAGATAACTTTATATGTAATACAATTAGAACTTTTCATGCTATAAAATGATTTTGTATTCCTTAAAAAGTATATACTCTTTGATTAAATATATCTTTAAAAAATTTTAGTTATTCCTCATGAATTTATGGTTGTAAGAAAGGAAAGCTTGAGACTGAACTGTAATGTGTGTTTGGAAAAGATTGCTCATGGAGGAACTTAATTCTTAAATTCTCTAAAGCTCAAGTGGAGAAATGTCATCTGCAAAAATTTATCTTTTATTAATAGTCATATTTTTATTAGTAATAAAGACAAACATATGCAACTGTATAGTGTATTTAAGAATGAAAAGAGGTAACCCAAGTGTTTAGAGGTTTTAGTAAAATGCAATTTTGAGAATTAGATGGAATTTTAAAAAATGATGGAGAAGAGATGTCTTGAGTTATTGTTGTGAATTAAATAGCGGGATTATGTCAGGGATTTTTTTTCAACAATTTACTTGTTAACTTTCTATTACATTGTTAAGTAAGTGACAGCTTAGTTACACTTATTTTTGGTTCTAAGAACAGGAAGCAAATCCTACAATCAGCCTCCCAAAGCCCTGAAAAAAATTTCAAAAGTCACTTGAGATGTCATCCGTTAGAGTGGATCTTAACTAGTATCAGTGCAGAAGCAGTTTGAGACTATAGGGAAGACCAGATTGAGGGAATGAGGCAGAGAATAGCTATTCACAGAAAAATTAGCAGGAGAGAATGCAGAACCATGAAGGTTACAAACTAAGAGAAGTTAAATGACATCAGGGAGAAACTAAGAGAGAAACCAAATTAGGAAAACAACACAAAAACTGATATACTAAATTGCTGACCAGTTAATCAAAGAAAAGGAAGGGTACGTGAGTTTTGCAGTGTGTGGTACCTGTGATAAATCTGTGACTAACTAGAACACTATCTTTCTGTAACGTGCTGGTAAATGAACAGGTTTTTTTGTTTTGTTTAGTTTTTCAATGGTAACTAAATATTTCAGGTTGTTCTTTGGGCCAAAATCTGAAATCTATTCCCACCCCAAGTTTTGGGTTTTATTTGGTCTATTGAGCAAATTTGAAAACTTTTTAGATCCCAAAAAGTTACTTAAGTTAATATCCAAGTAACACCAGACAGTGTTTTAGGAGAAGCAATTCTCAAAAGAAATTTCAGGTTTGCAAATGTAAAAGACAACCGAAATTACTTCATAAAGTACTTTGATATTTTTCATTTCTTCTCTTCTCCCAGGTAATCCAGTTGTGGAGGAGGGAAAGTATGGCACTGAGCTTGGAGAAGTATGGGAATGCACAAAGAAGGAAAAATAGGGGAAAGGGAGTGACAAGAGATTTCCATTTAGTTTGCAAATTATTTTTGGTCTTTCTCATCCCTAGTCTGAGTGCCAAGAGACTGCGGGATCTTGCAGTCTTGTTTGTTATCCAAACTGCCAGTGGTAGTACTGGCGACGATAGGGTAGTGTCTGTGCTCTCAAGAGTGTGGTTGGCAAGTTTCTAGTGAATTCTTTAGCCACTCTGGTTGGCCAACTCACAGAGTATACGTGTTGCCTTTGCATTCCCTCTTGACTTGTTGGCCAGCAGTTGTTTGTGGGTAACATTTGAGAATCTCTGTTTAAAATCTAAAAAGTAAAAGATTTTTTAATAAAAAATTTAAAAGCTTTAGAGAAGTACAGTTAGCAGAAGATAAGGAACAAGTCATGAACCCACCTTTCCCCTATGTCTTGTCTTGACAGTATGCCCTGTTTCCTTCTGTGTCAGCGTTAGATTTGGCTGCATCTAAAAGATCCTCGCATTTCCCCTCCCCTACAAAAAGGTGCCTTAAACAAGATAGAGGGGGTTTTTCCTTGCAGGATATGGCAGCTGTGGGGTCACTAATGACCCAGCTCCTTTTATCTTTCTGCATTGCAATCCTTAGCTTGCAACTTTCCTTCTCAAGGTTGTCTCCTGGCTGCAAAGAAGGTCCTTGCAGCTCCAACCATTGTGTTCACATTCCAGGCAGCAGGATCAAGAAAGGGGTAAGGGCAAAAAGGCCCATCTCCCAGCAGAGTCAGTCCCTTTAAAAATCTTCCCCAGAGCCCTATCCAGTGGTTTCTGATTTTATTTTATTGGCCACTCTAATCTGCAAGACAATCCAGGAGATTGCCACTTTTATTATAGTAATACAGCAGTTTGATTTGTAAGAAAGCGGAAAATAGATATTGAGTTCAACAACTATTGTCTGCTACAATTTAGAGCTTTTTATGTAAAAAAAAGTTCTAATATAGTTAAAGCCTTTCCCTCCCCCCTCAGAAATAACCACTAATAGGAATTTGATCTATTATTTTCATCCATATTATTCTGTCTTTATAATATGTTTGTGTCCATAAGCAATATATCTTATTTTAACATGTTTTAAAACTGTATTAATGGAGTACTGTACATATTTTATACATTGCTTTTATCTCATTCAACATTGTTTATTCACACTTAGTGCACATAGTTCTCATTTATTCATTTTATGTGCTATATAGTATTTTATTATACAGTTCATTTATCCATTTTCTTTTTGATGTACATTTAGGTTATTACTTTGCAGTGGGGGGCTGCATTATAAACAATGCTGCAATCTTGTCTCCTTATACGATGTGCATGATTCTCCAGGGTATGTCCCTAGCAGTGGAATTACCGAGTGATAGGGTAGTTGGTGCTTTCTTCAGCTTTGCTCTATATTACCAGATAGCTCTCCAAAGTGGCTATGCCAAATTACACTTGGAACAATAGTTATGAGGGTCTCATTTCCTTATTTCTAATAGTTGTGTTTTTGCCCATATGATGAGATCAGATTCATTTTCCTGAGTACTACTGAGGTTGAGCATATTTTTATATGTCCATTGACTGTTTATGGTTCCTTGTCTTTGATTTCCTCATTCTTATCTTTTGGCCATTTTTCAATTGTATTTTCTTGTTTGTTTTGATTTGGAGACATTTTTAATATTATACATTCTGATACTAATCTTTTCTTCATTATTTGTGTTGTAGATGTTTTTTCCTAGTCATCGGCTTATCTTTTAACTGTCTGTGATGTCTTTGGTTGTATTAAAAAATTAATTTTTATGTAATAGAAATTATTCTTTTCTTTTATGATTTGTGCTTTTTGAGTATTATTTAAGGAATTCTTCCCTACCCAATGACATGAAGATATTTCCCTATATTTTAGAGTTTTAGAGATTTACATCTTTAAACAATTAATGATTCTTTTATAAAACATGAGGTAGGAATTTTGTTTTATTTCTATATATGGATGAACACTTAATGAATAGCCTATCCCTTTCACATTGATTTGTAGTGATATCTCTGTCATACATCAAGTTTGCATACTCATGTGGATCTGATTCTGGGCTCTATTTTGTTTCATTGGTCTTTTAATCTTTCTCTGCTTCATGTATCACACTGACTTATTACCATAGCTTGGTATATGGTAGACAGAGTTCTCCCACTTTGTTCAAAATTGTAATGGCTTTCTTGGCCTTGCTCTTCCATGTGATTTTAGGGTCTACTTTTATTTGTTTATTTATTTATTTATTTAGTTAGTTAGTTGTGAGACAGAGTCTCACTCTGTTGCCCAGGCTAGAGTGCCATGGCATCATCTCACAGCAACCTCAAACTCCTGGACTCAAGCGATCCTCCTGCCTCAGGCTCTTGAGTAGCTGGGACTACAGGCGCATGCCACCACACTTGGCTAATTTTTTCTATTTTTAGTTGCCTGGCTAATTTTTTTTATACTTTTTAGTAGAGACAGGGTCTTGCTCTTGCTCAGGCTGGTCTCAAACTCCTGACCTCAAGTAATTCTTCTGCCTCTGCTCCCGGAGTGCTGGGGTTATAGGCGTGAGCCACTGCTCCTGGCCAGGATCTACTTTTAAAGGTCTAGAAAAAACTATGTTGAGATTTTGATTGGAACTATATTGAGTACATAGATGAATATCAAGAGAATTTATTTCCTTACCGTAGTAAACCTTCTACACACGAATGTGGTCTCTCTTAATATTCTTTAGATCTTTCTAAGCAAATTTCTAGTTGTTATTGGTGCAAAAGAATTCAGTTGAATTTTGTATTCGACTGAATTTTGTATTCTTGTATCCAGCGTCTTTGCTAAAGGTTCTCACTGGTTCTCATTGTCTTTATTTTCTTGGATTTTCAATCATTTCTTTTTTTGTTTTCTTCTTTCTAATTCTTAAATCGTTTTTTCTTCTTATTTTACTGTGCTAGATAGGACCTCTAGTACATTGTTGTACTAGGGTTCTTTTGATCTGTCTTTAAATTGACTGACCTTATATTCTTTTGTGTCTGATCTGCTAATCCCATCAAGTGAATTTTCCATTTAAGACTTTGTATTTTTGTGTTTTACATTGTTCTATGTGGACAGTGTATTTCCTAGTGTCTAAGTTCACGGTTGAGGGGAAGGGAAAGACACATATTTTCTGAAACCCCAACATAGTGTGTTCTATTGTAATGATTTGGTATTTGTCATTAGAGATAAAAATAAAAACATGGGAAGAAATCAATGACTTATCTGGCCATTGCCCTTCAAAGTCCTTAGCATGATAGTCAGGGTTTTCTCTGTTTTGTACACACCTCTTCAAGCATATCTCCCATTTCTTCTGTTTGCTATTCCCCGTATGGTCCCTGCATTTTCCTGCCTCCCTCTCTTAGCTCACACTGTTTTGTCCACTTGAAATATTCTTTTGCTTTTTCCTAAGTCATACCAATTCCCCAGTCATTCTCTCCTCTCAGTTTCTCTTCTTTGGCCACTGTAGCCGCTTAACAACTTTTGGCACCTTTTCCAAAGATATAAAAGCATTTTGTAAATTGTGAAATGCCATACAAACTCACCTTCTTATCTCTCCCTCTATATTGCAAGCTTCTTGAGGACAGAGACTGAACCTTTCTCATGTTTATGTGCATCAGACCACTTAGCGTAGTGTCTTGCACATATTTGACAAAGTTTGAGTGAATTAGGGATATGTAATCCTGTGATAGATTAAATAATGCTGTGTCTAAGATAGACATGTCATACACCAGGTTCTAATTGTAGCTATTAAATTTATGTTGAAATTCTACTTCCATGTGGTCTCCTATAAAAGTAGTCTCCTTAATTTAGATCCTCCACTGGTTTATATCTTCATTTGTTCTTCACAGTATACATACCTATCTAAATTAATAGTTGTAGGTTGCAGAGTGGTGTATCAGGATGTTTTGGTCTGTAGAAGCAGAATACCCCATTAATCAGTGAGGACTCTGTCATCTCACATAACAGGAAGTTTGGACATTAGGAGGTTTCAGGGTTGGTCTGGCTCTGTGGTATTGTCAGGGTCCAGTGTGCTGTCCATGTTTTCACTCTGTCATCCTCAGCACATTGATGGTGCCGTCCACATTGATGACGGTTTCCCTTGTGGACACAAGATGGCTACAGCATTTCTAAGTGTGCTGTACAGTGTCCAAAGGTGGAAAAATATAATTTCTCCTTCAGCATCTCTATGAAAGGGCATAACTTTTCCCAATTGCTTCCCTAGAGACTTCCCCTCGGGTTTCATTAGTCAGGATTTGGTCACTTGTACTGGCTAGAGGAATAGAAAGGCCATGGTTGTCTTGGACTAATTGGGAGTAGATGGCTAAGCATGATCACTTGACTTCAGTCGGGGTCCAGTGCAGTGACAAATGTGGGGATGGGATAAGGAACAAACAAAATCTGTCACAGGTGCTGTCTGTGTGTCTTTGGTCTTCCCACCTGGGAAGTTAAAAGGAAAAAAGATAATTTTATAGTATTTCCACTGAGTGTGGTGTTGAATCTCAGTATTACGTTATTCCTTGACTCACTCATTCATGTAACAGACAGTAACTGAAGATGTGTTTTGTACCAGTACTGTGGCAGCGTTGAGGGAGTAGCTGGATGAGACATGGTCCTTGTACTCAGGCGGCAACTGGCCTATAGTCCGGTGGAACAAGGTGGCTGAGATAAGGGGGGAGGACAGAATTACTCTGAAATAAACTGATTTTAAGAAATTTATTTTTCAACAGGAGATGTGGGACATGTGGATTTGGGATATGAATTCATTTGAAAAACCACTTTGGGGTAAGTTGATAGTTGGAAGTGAATGACTTCAGGATTCTACTTCTCTTTACATTGGGATCTAATGTTACAGCTGTGTGGGTTGCAAAATTTGTGTTGATTGGACTTTATGCCTCATTTACACACAAGAGAATGGCTTGTACTAAAATTCCAGTTTAGTGATTTGGGAAATATAACCATGAAACATAGTCCCAGTATACATTCACTTCTCATTAGGGAGATTAGTTTGAATGCAAAATAAAGACCAGGTTCAGAAAACAAAAGGTATTTGTTATATAGGATTTAATCTGCTTGAGCTTACTTAGTAATCCTGTCATGTGATCTGGAAATCATTTACAGAGCCCAGAGTGGAAGATACAGGATGAAAGTTTGTCTCTGAGCTTCTCTTTACAGTACTCCAAATGGCCATTTGAATTCTTATTGCACCAGTACACTATGAAAGGTTCCTGATGATTTGTTTCATCTAAGAAAGTGCTTCTAGAAAAACCGTTTAAAATCTACTGAGTGTGTATGGTGTATGCGTGTGTTGTTCATTCCCTCATTTAATTTAGTGCAATGGGACTATAAGGTGGATATGTTTTTCTCATTTAAAGGAATGAAGAGGTTCAGGTTTTGCAAATAAAGTAACATTGCTAGGGTCGCATAATTACTATGTGTTGGTACTGAAATTTGAACCCAAATTTGAATTTTAGCATTTGGCCTAATAGATACTCACTTTTCTTTTAATATGGTTATGTTGGACGTTCCTAAGACCACCCCCAGGTTCAGTGATTGGCTGAGAGAACACACACGATCTTAGCTAAGATTTATTACAGCAAAGGGAAAAAGTCCATGGGGTGAAGTGTGAAGGATACCAAGAGTTCTCTCCCTGTGGAGTCACACAGGATATGCTTAATTTCTCCATCAATGAACTGTGACAACACGTGTGAAATGTGGGAAACTCATTAGAGACTTAATGCCCAAGGTTTTTATTGGGGCTGGTCATGTAGGGACCCTCTGCCTAGCATAGACCAAAATTCCAAATTTCCAGAAGGAGAGCAGGTGTTTAACATAAACTGTGTTGTTTGTATGAACAGTTTAGGCACAGTGAGTCAAACTTATCATTTAGGGAAAGTTACCATTCAAGTTCCAGATGCCAGCCAAGGGCCAACCTTGGCTTCCAAGCCTTTCTAAGGATAGCAGTCTCAGGCTGGGATATTAACTTTTTTCTTGTATACTGATTTATTAATTTGGAGAGATTGGGATTATGATCATCTAACTTCTGACACATAATGAAAAAAGTAGGTATTATGACAAACCAAATTCCTTAATGGTACTGTGGGGGGATCCCAATCACCAGCGATTTGCTGGAAGGACTCAGGCAAGCAACATGAAGTTGTACTCATGGCTAAGGTTTATTACAGCAAAGGATACAATGCAGGGACCGCAGGAAGAGGATGAGTGGTACAGAGGTCAGGCATCGGCTTCCATGTCTTCTCTCTGTGAGAATCACTTGGACATGCATTTCTCTCCAGCTGTGGATGATAGAGACACATACAAGATGTCCCTAGCTGGAGAAGCACACAAGTGTTCCAGTCCAGAGTTCTTACAGGAAGCCAGTCAGAAGGGCACCTTCTTGTCATTTGACCAGCTCTGGTAACAGAAATGTGGGAGCCTACAGCAGATACCAGATACATGTCATAAATCTTGATGAAGTAAGGCAGTGCTGACAGCCTGGTACATCCTGACTCACTACCTGGAGCATAACAGAAAGATCATTAACAGTGACTGTGAACACTCCATGAGTTTAGTTCTCAGAGTTTGGCTGGGGTCATTGCCATGGCTCCAGGCATTCCCTGGACAAGATTAGCAAGAACTAAGTAAAACTACTGTGTTAACTCTTGTCGTTGTATTCTACATGAAATAATGTTGCATTGTGCTGAAGGCAATGCTAGATACAGTTTTTAGAGGATGATATTCTAAACTCAGAAAAAATAATGGAAGGTAAAGTAGTTGGCAAGTTTCATTTCTCTGAGAAGTTTATAAATTCTTTACTTTTAGGGATTTATATAATGGCAACTTTTGGATTTCCCATTTTTGTCCACAACTATTTTTGTTTTAATTTCAGAATATTACGAGGCACAACTATTTGTATTATATATAGATATATGTTCTGTTAAAGACCAATGCAGAAATATTAACTTAAAACAGTTAAGATGTAACAAAATTAACCTTCACTTTGTGAAAGGCTTTCTTATGATTGGCTTTTGAACACAATGAGATTCTTTTTTACAGAATTTGCAGGTTCACAGAAATATCAGTTTTGCAGAAAGCAAATAACCCATAGTGTGTTTTAAAAATTGCCTGATTCCAGAATATAGAACCAATCTTGACTAGTATATTTATTGCTGTTTGAAACCTGCTTTATGTTATACAGAAAAGACAAAGTGGATAAGGAAAGTTTCCCTGAAAATGGGAAGTTCTGAGTTAATGTAATTAAACAAGTTTCCCATTTTTGCTTATTACAGAACTTCACAGACTCTTTAGGGCGATAGTATGCAATGTGAATCTCCCAGGGCGAGTAGAGTGTAGTACATTTCCCTGACTTACCTGACCTTGGGATTTTAGTGAACACTCTCAGGTGTGGGTACTGCAGTATCAGTGGTCTTTAGGACAAAACAGGCCTGTGGGAAAGACCATCTTAAGGACAGTGGGAAGCCAGTAAAGGGTTTTAGGTAAGGGAGAGACAGAAACAAAACAACTATAGAAAAAACTTACTTTAAACAAAATCTTGTATCTTATGCTGCCTTCTAATAAAACCTGTTTAGAACATTTCCCATCTGGCTGTTTCTTTTCCTGTCAGGTTTCCTGAGTTGGCGTTTCTCTTTTGTAATGTGAGTGGCATGTCTCCTGCTGGTGTTTAATACTGTGATTAGGTGTGCGTTATTGCCTTGGTGCTTGTGCCATCTACAGTACCTGACGCGGTTTCAAGAACATCTTTGGCCAAGACTCAGTAAATATCCAGAGAGTTTGAAATGAATTGTGACTCAAAAATACAGGCGTATCTCATTTTATTGTGCTTCCCAGATTGGTTTTTTGTTGTTTTTTTTTTTTTCTCTTTTACAAATTGAAGGTTTGTGGCAACCCTGCATTGAGCAAGTCTCTCAAGCACCATTTTTTCCAGCAGCATGTGTTCATTTCATTTCTCTGTGTCACATTTCGGTAATTCTTGCAATATTTTAAACTTTTTTATGATTATTATATCTGTTATAGTGATCTATGATCTTTAGTGTTACTATTGTAATTATTTCTCTCACTTTAAATCAAAAGCTAGAAAAGATTAAGATGAGTGAGGAAGGCATATAGGAAGCCTAGATAGTCCGAAAGCCAGGCCTCGTATGCCAAATGGTTTGTAAAGTTGTGAATGGCAAGGTAAAGTTCTTAAAGGAAATTAAAAGTGCTACTCCAGCGAACACATGAATGATAAGAAAAGAAAACAGTTTTATTGCTGATATGGAGAAAGTTTGGGTGCTTTAGATAGAAGGTCACACCAGCCACAACACTCCCTTCAGCAAAAGCCTAATCCAGAGCAAGCTCCTAACTGTCTTCAGTTCTGTGAAGGCTGTGAAAGGTGAGGAAGCTGCAGAAGAAAAGTTTGAAGATAGAAGAGGTTGGCTCATAAGGTTTAAGGAAAGAGGCTGTCTCTGTCACATACAAGGTGAAGCATCAAGAGCTAATGTAGAAAGTGCAACAATTTATCCAGATAATCTAACCAAGATCATTAATGAAGATGGCTACACTTAGCAGATTTTCACCATAGGTCAGACATCGGACTTTTTCAAAGTCTGCCTTTGTGATATATTAATTTTTTTCTATTATGAAAAACATTGTGAATTCGGCAAGAACTACTACATCTATGTCTTAGATAAACCCAATGGCCTGCCCTGAATTGTTCAGGAAAATACATCTCTGCTGGCCACCACGGACCACGTATCTTCTATTGGAAGAAGATACCATCTAGGTCCTAGGATACTAGGACTTTCATAGCTACAGAGAAGTCAATGCCTGGCTTCCAGGCTTCAAAGGACAGGCTTAGTTGAAGCCAATGGTCATTTACTATTCTGAAAATCCTAGGGCCCAGGGCCCTTAAGAATTATGCTAAATCTATTCTGCCTGTGCTCTATACATGGAACAACAGTCTGGATGACAGCACATTTGTTACAGCACGGTTTATTGAATATTTTAAGCCCACTGTCGAGACCTACCGCTCAGATAAAAGGATTGCTTCCAAAATATTATTGCTCATTGACAATGCACTTGGTCACCCAAGAGCTCTGATAGAGATGTACAAGGAGATTAATGTTGTTTTTATACCCTCTGACACAACATTCATTCTGCATCCCAGGAATCAGGGAGTAATTTCAACTTTCCTGTCTTATTATTTAAGAAATACATTTCATAAGGCTATAGCTGCCATAGATAGTGATTTCTCTGATGGATCTGGGCAAGTAAATTAAAAATCCTTCTAGAAAGGATTCACCATTTTAGATGCCATTCCTGATTCGTGGGATTAGGTCACAACATTAACAGGAGTTTGGGAGAAGGTTGATTCCACCTCTTTACCTTGAGAAAAAAACTTCAAAATATATTTTTCAAAGTCTGCCTTTGTGATATATTAATTTTTTTCTATTATGAAAAACATTATGTCAAAAATGTAATAAAATTGACCTCTGTGAATTTCTTGGATCAAATAATGAAGTCTGAAGACATTTTTAATATATTACTTTAGGATTTTGATGTCCTGTAGTCTCTTAAAGGACCAGAATTTGTTGTGGGACAGTTCTCTTCACCTCCAGCTCGCTGTCTTCCCCAGCTGCTGATTCGTTCTCCCACTGAGCTTTTGGAACAAGGACTTGGTTTTCCTTGTTTGTATCCTTAATTTCAAGGACAGTGAATGACACACAGAGGATGCTTAAGTGGAGAATAGAGGAATAACTTTAAAATTATAATGGGAATAAAGGTATAAATTGTTTCATTAAATACATGGTACTAGTTTTCCATAAACGAAATTGAAAAATATTGGTTATCACATATGAAAATTAGAATCTTACCTACAATGCTTAATACAAATTAACAAGTTTTTAAACAACTCTTTAGAAAGAAAAATTATCTGCCATATTTAAAGAAACATTTTTCCATTCTTTTGCACCTTACATATTTGATGACAATGAAAAGCATTGTGACAACATACATGGTACTTTATCTTCAGTTTTTTTTTTAAGACATAAGACCACCTTTATTTTTTCTTTAACATAAACAACAGATTCAAAAATATTAAATTTCTTACATGTTATTTACATTCTACCGGATTTCTCCCTGATACATTTATGCTATTTTAAATGAATCAAAGAAATAATTCACTGTAACTTACCCCTTTCTAATACATTTAACTGAACTGCATCCTTGAGTCTTAAAGTAGTTAGCCAAAATGCAGGTGCATTTGACAAATGGGAAGACAGGTTAAAATAGTATCTCTTGTGCCATTCCATTCTTTTCTTTCCTTTATTTGGAAAACAATTTCTGGGGGTTTACTCTGAAGCTGTAGAGATGAGCAAGCCTTCCATGTTCTCTTTCCCTTGCCGGGGAACAGTAATAGAAACCCCAAATTATCGGTGACCTCGTCCTTAGAGCCAAACCCTATGAACATTTGGTCTTTCTTTGTTGTCTTTCTCAACCTCAAAGAGTGTCTTAAATTCATCCCTGCTCCTTCCACTAAACTCGCTGTCCTGACTTCTCCTTGTGCTTCTCTCAGAGGGTTCTGTCTTCTGTGGTTTGTGGAAGGTTGTGGGTTTCCTAGGGTTCCACTCCCTTTTTCCTCTCTTCTTT
Source organism: Avahi laniger (assembly GCA_963575035.1). Lineage (NCBI taxonomy): Eukaryota > Metazoa > Chordata > Mammalia > Primates > Indriidae > Avahi > Avahi laniger. Next base: position 30,702 of record CAUYSK010124607.1, on the reverse strand, counting down.
CTTCCTGGGCCATCTTATCCCCTCTGATGACCCCAGCTACTTCTTGTGTGTGCCTGACAAGCCTGTCTTTTCACATCAGACCCAGTTACCCATTTGGCTGCCTTGTGGACACCTTGGTATCAGGCCACTCACATTCAGTGTGAGCTGAATCAAACTCATGATCTAGTCCATGTTTCCTTCCTTTGTTGCTTTACCGTCATCCATCTAGTCACCCAGGGCTTAAATCTGAGGGTGATTTTTCACCTCCCCTTACCCCAGCAGGGTGCGCCACACAGCCCTCCTCTCCCAGACACACCTCCCTCTGCATTTCACCTTCAATTTCAAAATCTAATTACGGCTTCCTTGCAAAAATTAAATAGAATGCACGCAAAGTTATAAAGATTTATATTTACGTATCCTGTACTGTAGGCATTTTTGGGGTGTGGGAGAATCCGATTTTAGAGACCATAAAACCACATTTGGAACCCAGGTATTGCACTAGCAGTCAGACTGTTTGCTTTGTTTACCAAGGACCAAAAGAGGTAGCTTTTCACATGAAGTAGCTCAAATTACAAATTTATGTATCTAGCATCTCTGGTGAGAACTGTTGTTCCATGACATTGTGTACTATAATGCTTTAGATTCTCCCCTTACCCCTACTGATAACTACTATAGTTATCAATAGTTGCTCACTGCAGGTGATACTGTATCAGGTATTGAGTAGCATGATTTTGAGGAAAGAATATGACAGTAGCATCTTCGTTCTCACCTTGCAGCCAGGGGAGTGTTGGTTTGGTGAAAGGAGGAATATAGTCAAGAGATAAAGTCCCCAGAGAGATGAACATAAACAATAATACTTTGTATCTATTAGTATCATTTAGTGTTTTTTAAGGTTGCTGTCCAGCAACCTTGTGAATTCGACAAGAACTACTATATCTATGTCTTAGATAAACCCAATGGCCTGCCCTGAATTGTTCAGGAAAATACATCTCTGCTGGCCACCACGGACCACGTCACACAAAGTTGCCCTTGTAAGAAGCTGCTGTGTCTGCTTACGTGCCTTTCAGCGTGGGCACAAGTGCAGAGTGTGTTTCCCTGCTCCACCGCATCAGAGCGCACTTTGGGCTTGTATCTCTCCTGATCATGAGTGACACAGGCCTTTGAGCCTCAAGTCAGCTGCTCAGTGGGCAATTGCCTGCCTCTCTGAGGTCCCCCAGACTGCTCCAGTGTGCTCCGACATGAACTCCTTGTATTCCAGAAACTGTTTAAATCAAACTATCACAAATGACTTCCAAATTTGGTGGCAGTTCCTCCAGTCATTTTCTCAACAAAAATAAAAGGAGGTAGAAAGGTAGGAAATAGAAACTAAAAATCAGGGAAGTCTATAAAATTATTGTCGGAGCCAAGACCAGGCCTCAGATCTTATGATATACCCTTTTCTTTTCCGTTATGCTTTCCACAAGTCTGTTTGCTGGATAATTGGTGACTGCCGCATTTTTAGAATGGATTCAGTGGGAAAGAAGGACAAGAGTTAGCCCAATAAGCTGCTATAGTACAGGCTGCAAGGAGGACTCGTTTTAATTCTTGGGCCTGGGACCTGAATGTGAACACTTGAAATGCATCAGGAATCACTGGTTGCTTAAAATAGCTTCATTTTTACCTTAGCACTTAATATAGCAATTGAATAGAAAGGTTAGTAAGACCCACCGTGTTTGACTGGTGTGAAATAGTAGCTCACTGTTGTTTTAATTTGCATGTCCTAATTATAGGGAATGGAACACTTTTCTACATATTTGTTGGTTATTTAGGCTTCCTTTCTGCGAAGTGCCTGTTTACGTCCTTTACCTGTTTTCCTATTGGATTGTTTTATATTGATTTGTAGGTGTTATTTGTATGTGAATATTTTTCTTTTTCTTTTTTTTATTACTTGGTTTTGACTAGGGAGTGTATATTCTTGGTATTATAACTTTTTATATATTTTATAAGAATTTTTCCAAGTCTGATTTTCAAACTTAGTCTTCATGGTCAAATTTCTTATTATTAGTGATAGTTAACAATTTATATTATTTAATATTCATAATATTAATCTTATTCACTTTGTAAGTTCTGAAGTTTTAAGTTGATCTTTTTTCTTTTTTTCTCTTAGGATATGAACGTGATTTCTGATGAAACTGGATTGGAATAATTTTCATTATCTTTGTATATTTATATGTATATATTTTAAAATTTTGCATTTGACTTAAAGTGCCATGAGAAAATTTGCATATTGCAAGGTGGTCCTAGCCACCTCCTTGATTTGGGTACTCTTGGATATGTTCCTGCTGCTTTACTTCAGTGAATGCAACAAATGTGATGAAAAAAAGGAGAGAGGACTTCCTGCTGGGGATGGTGAGTGATATTTTATAATACAGCTGTTTAATAAATATATCACTGGTTTTTACTAATTAATTTGGATAATATAAAATTTTAACATTTTTAGATTAACAGTAATTACTGGCTTCCTGTAATATGTATAATGATTATATATACAGTTCTTCAGTGGGTTCTTAAACACTCAAAAGTATTAAAGTATCATGTATAGATTGCTAAATTTAACTTTTGCATTCATTGTTAAATGTAGTTAATTTTCTACATGTTGCCAAATAATGTGGGACTCTCATAGTTGAAAATAATCAAAATTGTACAGAAGATTAGTCTAATGCTGTAATGCTTAGTGGAACATTAATATTGCATTATAAGGTACCAAAAGAGATTGCTCCTGCTTTCCCATCTCAGTCCTAAGGGGAAGAAGTCTTTATAGATAAATGTGATCTGGAGAGTTCTTTTTGTTAATGCTGTAGATAGCTCCAGTTAGTGTTTTTAGGGGGAGCTTCTGAAAAGATTGGGCTATAGAATAGGGGCTGCAGTGAGATCATTGCAATGTTTGTTATGAAAAAGAAAGAAAACATTGGCTGGGTGCAGTGGCTTACACCAGTAATCCTAGCTGAGAGTCCGAGGTGGGAGGATTGTTTGAAGTTAAAATTTGAAACCAGCCTGGACAAAAGTGAGACCACATCTCCACCAAAAATAGTAAAAATCAGCCAGGTGTGGTCGCACACGCCTGCAGTCCCACTGCTCAGGAGGCTGAGGTAGGAGAATCACTTGAGCCCAGGAGTATGAGATTGCAGTGAGCAAGGATTATGCCATTGCACTCACTCTACCCGGAGTGACAGAGGGAGACTCTGTCTCAAAAAAAAAAAAAAAAGAAAGAAAGAAAACATACAAATACAAAGGACCTAGTTAGGTAGTACTGATATTTTTGGCAAGGGACATTGGAAAATGCAGGTTTAAGCTCCTCTCGTTCATCAAATGCTGCCTTTTTAAAAATTATTATTATTATTTTTTAACCATAATGAAAATGACTGCATTACATGAATCAGTGATCCAGCTGTTCTGGGCTCTGAACTCTGTGATTAGTTATAGAATACATGGTTGTATAGCAATTCCATGATTTTTAGGAATTATATACAAATAATTATTCTTTCAACATAAATTTTTAAAAGTATATGGCCCCATTTAAATTTTTTGCACTTTTATAATGAGAAGGGCACTTGGTCCCCCAAAATTTACAATAAAAAATTATTGATTTGTATTGGTTTAACTGTGCCTACTTAACTGTAATTTTTATATGTGGGCTTATATAACTGGTTCTATTTATTTCTTCTTGGGAAATTTGCCTGGAATTAGGCTCAGTTGCTAGCACTAGATTCTAGTAATACTTAGGCTAACTCATAACTTTTAAATTTTCACTTTTCCCATAAATTTGAATACATTTTTATCCAAAATCAGCCTATTAATTCATATAATATTTACTTTATGGCTCTGCTGTTTTTTAACTTTGTTGGGTAACAAAACGCTGCCTCCTTAACTGTACTATAGTTGTATTTACTCTCTAAATTTAAATCAAAGAGTAAGTATGACCATTCACCACTCAGAAACTTGGGTATTCTTTTACCAGATAGAATGGGATTAACTTTACCTTCACCCTACCATAACCCATTGCCAGATATAGTAAGTCCATGGTGTTCCACCTTAAATGCAAAGGCTTGAAAGTAAGAATGAATAGGAACTGTAGCATGTGAAGATTCACTTGGTGAGTGCTTTTTAACTCTGGTGTGTGCTGGGCAGTGTACTAGGTGCTGTTGATACACAGTTGAACAGAAAAATAAGGCAGAATTCCTCCCTTCAGGGAACTCACAATCTAATGGAAGAGAAAGAATATTAGTAAATGCCAATGTAATAAATACCACTCTAGAGATGTGCACAGGAGCAGAAAGGAGGGGAGTGCCTGGGGGTATCTGAGAAGATACGTGAGGAAGTCTGCTGTAGTAGAGTATTAGCTTGAGCAGGTTTTTATTGGGTTTGAAAAGGGAGGGGAAGACCTTCCAGGCAAAGCAAAGAAGCATGTGCAAGATAAGCAGGTGAGAGAACAGAGTTGATAGATGGGAGAACATGAGGCAAGAGCTTGGAATGAGGCTTCGGAGGCTGGCAGAGGCCGCGTCACAGAAGGCCTTTTATTGCATGCTAAGGATTGTAGACTTCATCCTGCAGGCAGTGGTGTGTCACTGAAGGACTTTAATCGAGGGAGGAAGGCCCTATCGGACCTGGACTTTAAGAAGAAAGCTTTGGTGGTCATGTGGCTGATGGGCTGTAAAAGAAAGAGGCAGGTAGCAGAGAGTTTGAGGCTGTTGTGAAAGTTTGGAAGAGTACTTGGGGCCCACACTGACATGACACTGGAGATGGAGAGGGAACGAATGTATATATGAAAACTATTTAGGTAGTGGAATTTACATAACCTGGGGAGCCACTGAATGTAGGGAGTAAGAGAAAGAGAAAAGTCTCAGGTGGCCTCACATTCTCCTGTCCATCAACTCTGTTCTCTCACCTGCTTATCTTGCGCATGCTTCTTTCCTTTGCTTGGAAGGTCTTCCCCTCCCTTATCAAACTAACAGTACCTGCTCAAGCTGATACTCTGCTGTAGCAGACTTCCTCACAGTATCTTCTCAGGTCTCCGTGGTTGGAAGAGCTAATAGGAAATAGCAGCCCCCAGAGGAGGAGCAGCTTTGATGGAAAGATGGGTGGGTGGAGTTGGGTTTGGAATATTTAAGTGTGAGGTGCTGGTAGAGATGTTCTGTGGTAGAGCATGGTCAAGGTGGAGGACAGGGGTGGAAGTTAAAGCCTTGTCTGTATATGGGGCTGTACAGGGAGCGTGTGTGCAGTGAGAAGAGACAGACTCACTGTTAGGCCATCCTGGAGGATCACTAAAGGAAGAGAAAGCTTCTTGGGAAGTCAAAGGTAGAAGGAGCAGACAGAGGGAATGGTTCACTGAAGCCCAAGAGTGATGTTTGTTCCGAGACTTTACCTAAAATGAAGTGTTTCTGATATGTTTGGTGATGGGATGGTGACCCTGGCAGGTGCCATTTCAGGGAGTGGTAACTGTGGAGGCCGGTGGGCTCCATATCCTAGTTAATTAATAGAGAGGTGGCTTATTCTTTAGGAAACTTCTGCATGAAGGGAAGTGGGTTCCTCAACAGTTAAAGGAATGGAGGAGGAGTTGGTTTTCTGTGTATGTATTATTTATGTATGCTGAGGAAGAGGTTTAAAATACAGGGGGAAAGAGGAATACTTGAAAGAACAAATTCTCAGCAGATGAGACGATATGGAATGAAAACCACTAGAAAAGGATTTTCCTCAAAGAGGATTCTAAGGTTATACAGTTTTGAAAACCACTGGTGGCATGAGTTTCAAAGAAAGGGAGTAGGTTTTGTACAAAGCGCAAAAGTACAGAGTAAAGGAGAAATGGTCTGAAAGTAACTGTGGAGGTGCGAGACAGCATCATTGCCTCTAGAGAAAAGGGGAAAGAACGGTTTTCCCAGAAAAGGCTGAGGTTAGTGGGCTCTGGAGGAGGGCTGGATTTGAGTTAAATCTGTACACGGAACCTGTGTGCTGTGGAGACCAGACGAGGAGGAGGCTTTACAGTAGCCTGAGGGTGTCGGGGTGTCCAGGGGGACAGACTGGGAAGGAGTCCGCAGTGGGAGGGTGAGAAGGGCTGAGCCAGAGGCCAGAGGGGAGCCCGTAGCTAAGGGGAGATGACCTGAGGAGGGGCTTTAGAGCAGCCCTTTTCAAATACTCCTGTAGCCTTCAGGGGTTGCAGGGAGAGGGGAGAAATGATGAGGGGAGGAGGGACAGTTGATGCTAATAAGCAAGAACAGTTTGAAAAATCTTCCCCTACGTGAAGATTTTGGTACAGTGGTTGCCGAGAGGTCCCAAGTTGCATCAGAGCCTCTGAAGAGAGCTTTTACTAATGTGGCTGGGGAGGGAGGATTGCACCAAGGATGTAGATGAAATAGTGGAATTAGCTTGTACGTTTCGTGACCTGGAAGTCTCTCTTGCTAGAACACATAGGACATCCAGGATCTTCATTTTCTATGGCATTTGAAAACCAGAAAGCAAAAAAGCAATGAGCATGTATAACACTCGAGAGTAATTGTGTCAATATGGTGAGGAACTTATTTCTGAACATTGTACTTCGCGGTACTGATTTGGTGAAATTTACCAAATTCTAGTCTTTATGTTGTGAATAAAGGTGTCCTAGATTTAAGTAGGATGGATTGATTATCCTTATGATAATGCTGAAGACCTCTTATAGGATTGTTGTTGATATTTAACAGTTTTCTAGGATTCTTCTGTTTACTTGTTACTTGCCTGCTTCAAGTAATAGTGGGCCAGACTTTGGTGATTGCAGAGGGGTTCGTTTTGTTTTCCTGAGTAGTTCTATATTTATAGTTTTATACTTATATTTTATACCCCAGGCTATCTGAAGATAGCAGAATTCTTTTCTGTTGCTAGAGTCAGATTGGTCTCCCTTGGAAAAACAAGGGTGGCGTGGGCTATGGCCTGGGAATATTTTTACTACTCTTCTGCTTTCCAGAATTAGCTCATTTATTCAATTTATAGATTTGGATGTTATATAGAATATTCAATATTTTTGCAGATGCAATTTCAAGAAGGAATTAATCCTTCATGCCAGCACTGTACTTCATTTTCAGATCATTAAAATGTTGATGATTCAACTTTTCATGTACTTATGCTGGAATTATTTCAACTGTCAAAATTTAGGAAGCCTTGGACAAATATAGTTTATAGAAAAAGCTTCCAATGAATAACAACTTAAAAATATTACTAGTAAAGGCTTTCAGAAATGCTTCTACGATTTTTTTAAGTGTTGAGTTTTATATATGGAACATAATATGAGTAAATTGAACATGAAATTGGAACAAGGATTAAAACTGACAAGGATGTTGAAGAAGCAGAGAGTTACCAGTGAATTAAGTTATAGATAATAGTATGGTTTTTTAAATTTTTAAACTTTAATGTAAAAAGCATTTTTCATGGTTCTTTAAGGAGAATACATTGAAAAAGAACGTGGACACTGTACTCTAGGAATAATTTCTATCTAAATTACTTAATTCTTCTTACATGCCCCATGGATCCCTTAGCCCTCATGGCAGCCAGCTTTGCTCAGACAGTTTCCGGTGATGTTCCTTCTTCCATTGTTTATGCTCTGGAAGTTCCATTTTACTATGTCCATGTTCATGTCCATGTCCATGTGCCACATCGGACCTCTCAGAAGCCAACCGCACTAGATAATATTTTGATGTTTAAAAAATCAGGCAATATGCTGCATTTCATTGCATCTTACATGCTTTCTGTTCATAGAGTACTTACTTTATATACCACTATGAAAGCATAAACGTTCCAGGTATTGTAAGCCACATCCCAACTTGAGTTGTTAAAATGTTGAAAGAAATACTTTAGAATAGTAAAATATAGTGTATAAAGACAGTAAAGATGATATTGTATAGTAAGATTAGAAAATAGTTTGCGAGAAAAAATTTGAGCCTTTTATTAGTATTTTTTCCCCACAATGGAGTCATATAACTTTATTTCTCTTTATTCTGCTTCCATGAGAGAAATACAGATTAGAAATTTGAAAGATGTCTTAAAGTATACTCAAGGTATTCTATGTTGTTTTATATGTTAATCTTATTTGGAGACTTTAGGAGTGAACCTGTAGTTGTCTTGGTAAATAGGTATTCTGAAACATTATCCTTGTCTACATTATCATGTAAATGAAGCTTAACTGAAGTACATAATAAAATATGTTTGTTCTCACATAATGCTTTGGAACACCTTTCTCCGGTGTCAGAGTTGTCTTGATTCTTACAAATGGTCTGCATGTAAAATTTTTTCTTTTTTGAGACAGAGTCTCGCTCTATTGCCCAGGCTAGAGTACTGTGGCATCAGCCTACCTACCTCACAGCAACCTCAAACTCCTGAGCTCAAGCAATCCTCCTGCTCAGCCTCCTGAGTAGCTGGTACTACAGGTGCACACCACCACGCCCGGCTAATTTTTTCTATTTTTAGTTGCCCAGCTAATTTTTTTCTATTTTTAGTAGAGATAGGGTCTCGTTCTTGCTCAGGCTGGTCTCAAACTCTTACACTCAAACAACCCTCCCGCCTCGGACTCCCAGAGTGCTAGGATTACTAGCGTGAGCCACTGCCTCGCACCTGGCCACTGCATGCAAAATTTTATTCGAAGACATTTTTTTTCCAGTTTATGAAACAAAACAAAAATTTCACTGAACTCACTTTCAATTTACATTAAAGACTGGTACACAGAGTACATAAAAGCTAATGCTTACCATCTTTTTTGTTGGTTGTTTTCTAATACTGTAAGTGCATTGGTAGTAAAAACATATTCACTACATATGCATTTCAGCCAGGTGTCTTTACCAAGGAAAATAAGTTTACTAGCCCATTTAATTCTTCAGGATATTATAATTTCTTAATATAGTTATTTAACTTTTGATTAATGGCAATTTTAAATGTGTCTCTGGAATTTCATACGTACCAGTAAGTTGGAGTATATAATGTGGGTACTATACTAGATTTTCAGATTTTATTAATAACTATCAAATGATGAAATTTGTAGAATGCTCTATCAGCAGGATTGTATATGTTGTCCATTTTTGCCTGATCCTTCAGATCTCAACTTTTAAGTTTCTGGTCACATAGTTTCTTATGCAATCAGCAATCAAGTTTATACTTTGTAGTACTTAGAGTAATAATTTCTTGAGTCCTCCTTTATTCCTCTCCTCCCCATTGGAAAATTTGAAACCTAAACAAAAGTATAAAGAGTAGAAAATTAAACTCCCATATACCCATCTTCTGGCTTTAAGAGTTGTCAACTCATGGCTACTCTTGTGGCATGAACACCTCTTTCTGTTTGTCCTCCACCCACTTGTTTTGGTTGTTGTTTTTGAAGAAGAAATTTGTTATTTCTCTTTTCCAGTTTCTCACAGTCAGGATTTACACCCCTTTAATGGTGTCTATTGTGTCCCTCCGTCCCCTGTATTTCCTGTGAATTAGTAGTTAGGTCCAGAGGCTTTGGATTCAGAATCTGCTGCCCAGTCCCCCACAAAAACCCATTATAGATGATACATGTATAACTTACTACACTTCATTTTAAAACTGCACAGCATGAGAATTTTTCTATTTTAACTTTTCTATACAGCATCATCTTCTTATACTAAAACAGGGCACAGGTAACAGAAGGATATTTATAATCAGGGCCACTAGATGTCTCCCACCTACTCATCATTATCTATGCCATCCGCAAAAGATCATTGTCACCTTCAGAACTCTGGTGTTTCTTATTGACCCATGAACATACCAATCCCAAAATCTATTGATCGTTCTTTACTTTCAGAGACCAGTAAGTATGTGGAAATGACTCTAAGAGTTTTATAATTTATGATTTTTAAAGTTTTAAAAGCTTATTTTATATGAGCCATTATACTTTTGTACTTATATTATAGCTCTTATTATACTTGTTGAGAATTTTTGTCATTGAGAATTCTTTAAAAATTCTGCCAACCCTTTTATCTAAAGAGCTTACCTACTTGGCAAACATTAAGCAGAATTTGTTTTTAAAAACCATGTTACTTGAATTTTCTATAATTTTCAAAATTATTTTGTACTATTTTAATGTCCCTCCTAAAAATCACAGATTGTTCTGAGAATAGGGGAAATTTATTGTACACTATTTTTTTCTTTCTGGTTCTCTGAAATAGATTCTTATATTCTGGACAGAACTGTTGAGGACATAGCAAATAGCTTCATATTCTGCAGCTCTGACATTGGTAGGTTCCTTTGGACCACCATCTGAAACAGTCATCGTACAGGTCAGCTGTACCAACCAGTGCTGTTCTTGGGCAGATAACGCTTGACTGAAAGGAGATGGCTTTTCTGCTGCCGTCATTTTTGCAGAGACATTTTGAAGATGCCTAAAAATCAATCTACAGGAGAATAAAACTTACAGTTTTCAAAATAAACAAAGTACAAAACATTTTCTTCCCATTCTTGGCCTCACCTCATTCTCTATCCATCCTTTTTAAGTGAGAAGTTTAACAGCATTTTCTAAATATCCCAGAACCTGTTTTTCTTAGAATACTTTATTAACATCTCAAAAGCATATAATAAGAAACAAGATTTGGGAAGTACAGATCTGACATACTACTCTTTTTATGTGTATATCAAGAGATAACGTTACTTTTGATTAGAATTGTCTTTCATGATGCTATAATAAATTGGGAAGCTTATTATAATGTCTATTATTGAATAAAGCTTATTATAATCACTATTATCAAGTCTAGGATTTTCAGTGTGGCTTATCTTGAATAACATTTTTACTCAGATGTTAATTCAGTGTATAGTTACAAAGCTCCCGTAAGGCACTGTGCTAAACTCCACAGAAGTTCGAATGAATCACACACACCCTAGGCAAAAAGAGATTGTAATCTAGTGGGGGAAAGGAGGTACACAGACAGATTTAGCAATCATTATAATAAGAGATAGTAATTGATTAGAGGTGTAAGACCCCTATATAAAATGACGTGATAGTTAAGAGTAGTAAATGATCGTTATAGAGAGATTGAAAAAAGCTGCGGGCAATAGAAGCCATTTTCGTTGCCCTGGAAAGACAACATAAAAGAGTTTGGTGTTGCCAAGATAGGAGTGGGAAGGGCATCTCAAGGGGGGACTGTGTCAGCAGAGGCATGGAAGCCAGAGAAGGTGAGGCAGGTTGGAAAGGGATATAGGGAGTGGCTGTTTGACTGAAGGATGAAGTACTGTGGGTGGGGAGGAAAGCCCAGCAGTGACAGGTTGGGGAAGTTAGGTTAAATTCCAATTAAAGAGGTTGGAGTCAACTTCATGCCAGGTGCGGTGGCTCACACCTTATAATCCTAGCACTCTGGGAGGCCAAGGCTGGAGGATCACTTGAGGTCAGGAATTTGAGACCAGCCTGAGCAAGAGTGAGACCCTATCTCTACTAAAAACAGAAAAATAGCCTGTAGTCCCAGCTACTTGGGAGGCGGAGGCCAGGGGATCACCTGAGCCCAGGAATTTGAGATTACAGTGAGTTATGGTGATGCCACTGCACTCTAGCCTGTGCAACAGAGCAAGAAAAAAAAAGAGGTTGCACTCTAAGAGACCATGGGGATAGGAATGAAGGCTGTGCTTTAGGGAGGTTAATGTGGTAGTAGTATTGGAACTGGGAGCACCAACACTGTGCAGTGACTCAAATGAGTGGGCGAGGTGAGGAGGTCTTGAGTCCGGGCACTGGCGTGGAGGTGGAGGACAGGGCAACCCCTCAGAGGTGTTAGCAGACCTGCAGAGGATGGGCTCAGAAATGGTTCTGGTTGTTGAAGGCACAATTTAAATGCAAATGTTATTAAACAAACATGAATCAATTGCTATGAAATTAATGTTAATTAAGTTTCCTCCTTATTCTTAGTTCTAGAGCCAGTGCAAAAGCCTCATGAAGGTCCTGGAGAAATGGGGAAACCAGTTGTCATTCCTAAAGAGGATCAAGAAAAGATGAAAGAGATGTTTAAAATCAATCAGTTCAATTTAATGGCGAGTGAGATGATTGCCCTCAACAGATCTTTGCCAGATGTTAGGTTAGAAGGGTAAGTACCTAGTATGGTCTTGATAGTGTTTGAATGAAAAGTATGTTCTCAATTCCCAGTAAATTGCACTTTGGTGCTGATTGTCCTGGAAGTGAATGTTGTATCACTAAGTCACTACTTACCCAGCTTAGAAAATAATTAAATGCTAATATAAAAATAATATCTCAGGCTACTACTGATCATTAGAACTATGTATTTTAGGCACTGGAACATAATCATCTATTTAAATGGATTAGTAGGGAATTTTAAATTTCTTTTTTCCCACAATATTTACCCACTCAACTTTTTACAAAAAGATTCAAGTTGTGTGTAACTTGAAACAGTGAGGTACACATTCCTTGGCTTACTGAATTTGTACATGTGTATATACCTATGTGACCATCATCCAAATCAAGACATAGAACATTTCTATCACCCCAAAAGTTCCCTACGTTCCTTTCCAGTCAGTACTCCCACTCCCACAAGCAACCATTGTTTTGACTCTCTAAACTTAGATTAGTTTTGTCTTTTTTGAACTTTTTTAAGTGGTTTACACAGTGTATGTTCTTTTGTGTCTTTGAAATTTATATTGTTACATATAGCGGAAGTTCATTCTTTTCCATTGCAATACAGTGCTTTGTTATATGAATATATTATAGTTTATTTACATATTGATAGACATTTGGGTTGTTTCTACTTTTTTCCTATTTTCAGTAAAGCTGTTGTGACATTCTTGTACATGTCTTTTGGAGGACTTAAGATGGTCCCATTTCTGTTTGGTATGTGTGAAGGAAAGGAGTGGTTATCCACTTATGTAGCTTTAGCATGTGCTGCCAAACATTTTCCCAAAATGTTTATACCAATTTACACTCCTATCAGCAATATAAGAGGTCTAGTTGCTCCATAAGAAAAAGGTAATACAAGAGTCCAGACTAGAGTACAACAAGCTCAGTTAAAAACAAGGGAACTATATAGGAAACAGGTGGATTAAGTGGACATGTACCTTCTGCTGCTGGGACCCCCAGCCCCCTTGCCCTGTGTGGCTCCCATTAATGCTGGCAGCCAGGCTTACCTCCTGCAGGCAGGAGATTGGAGGATCTTTCTCAGTGGAATTGGACTAGCCCTAGAGAAAAAAATCTACAGACGCTGACTTTGTAAAGTTTCTAACTTGATGGCACAACCTGAGCACCCTTATAGAAACTCACAGACAGTAAGCCCCACACGTGTATTCAGAGCTCATATTCAGCCTTTTAGTCTTCCACTCTTAATAACAAACAGGTAAACAAGGAATACTAGACATCACAGGAAATCATCAAACATAAAAAGTAAAATCCAAAACAGAGAGGAAGGCAACTTGGAGGAAGCAAAGACTGTTGAGGAAAAAGAAAACTTAAAGAGAAGTAACTAATAACCTCAGCAAAATAGAAAATGTATTACAGCCATAAAATGGGAATAGGATACTATTCAAAGATACACTGAGAGAACCAGAAAGAGCTTTTGGAAATTAAAAAAAAAAAAAGCAAAAAATACAGGTTGGGAGAAAATCTTTCATAAAAATGGACCAAAGAGATGGGCTATAGTAAAATTACATGAAAATTGAAGTGACAATCAGGAGTCTAATATTTGAATAATATGAGTCTCAAAAAAACATATGAAGGGGAGAGAGAATTTACCCACAAAATTTTCTATAACTAGACTGCACAAGTTTTCAGATTGAAAGAGCCCACCAACTTTTTAGAACAGTAGATGAAAACAGAGTGCACCCGAAGGCATTGTGAATTTCAGAACACTCGGGATCCCAATCCTTAAGGGAAAAAAGTCTCTTACAGGTTTCTTAAGAGGCAAAAGCAGGTCACAGTCAAAGGATTATTAATCAGAATGTCTTCAAACTTCTCAACAGCAACACTAGAAACAAAGAAGCAAAATTTTAAAGGAAAGTAATTTTCAAACTAAAATGCTGTATCAAGCCAAACTCACAATCAAGTGTACAGGTTTAATAAGGATGTTTTTGGGCACACAAGGTCTCAAAACAGTGACCTACCAAACATCCATTCTGTGGAATTTACTAGAAATTATGCTCCATCAAATGAGGATTTAAATAAACCCAGGGCAAGAAGGACGTAGAATGTAGAAAACAGGAATGTAGAAAACGTATGTGAGAGGTGACAAGAATCGCCAGAGGATGGTGAAGGGAGTCCCTGTCTGAGGCACAGAGGCAACGAGCCAAGACAGGTGCTGGTTGGAAAATGTCAGGAGAGACTTGAAGATGTCATTGAAGTTAGACCTGGTGTAGCCGAATGTCTTTAGAGGAGATTATGACAATCGATGGGAAGTTTGGGGTTGAATTAGTAGTAAATACATAGAAAATCATAGTGAGAAAAAATTAAACAGCATTATCTCAAGGGAAAACCTTAAAAAGTTGCTCAGAGAAAACAAAAGTAATCATAGTTTACTACACAACATAGCTGTCAATAAGTCATAATAAGGTAACTGTTGAATATTGTGCGTGTAAAAATTAAACCAAGGGGATGGAGAGTATCTTTTTATCCAGCAGATTGGTTAAGTGGAGATCAGTCAAGAGAGCTTAACCGTAATCTTGGCTTTTCACAAACTGTTCACTTTTCTAAACAATTTAAGCATCATTGAAAAATGCTACAGACTCTTCAGAATCTACAGTTAAAATGTCTGTATTATAAACAACCTTATTACACTTACTTTAAGAGCCTCAATTGTTACTGTTTTGGGTAGAATTGGTTTTGTAATTTTAATAACTCCCCTGAGTACATCACCACTCTCAACATGTTTCATTAAGCATTTATATCTTTTTGTCTTTTATGTGCTTATTGAAGATACTTTTATTAATGAGTAGCTTTTAAGTGCATGGTAAGTCACCAGCTTTTGAACATTGAACAGTGTCATGATATTAAGAACAGTGTTTAAATGGTGTGATACAAATGCTCGTGCACCAAATTTCAGGCTTAACAAGGACTCCTCAGATTTGACACAGTCCACCTTTGTGCAGGCTGCTGCTAGGGAGTCCTTCTGGCCAACAGTCAGGGAAAGCAGAGTCACTACTACCACTGAGTAGCCTTTTTGTACCTTCTTGCTCCATCTCTGTACTGATATTTTTTTTAAGGAAAAAAAAAAACTTTTGAAAGATTTCTTATTATGGAAAATTTCAAATGTATATAAAAATAGAGATTATAATATAATGAATCCTCATATATTCACCACCTAGCTTCAGTGATTCCTGACAGTTTTGTTCTAATGCAGTCACTCACCCTCTACAATGTCCCCCACCAGTCTCTACCTCCTGGTATTCACACCCCTGTATAGTCTCCTTCCGTGTCCCATGAGGGTTGGTCTGTTTGAGCAGCAGAACACAGTACAAGTGATAGAGTGTCACTTTCAAGATTAGGCTGTGGCTTCCACTTTGGTCTTTTACTCTGACTGGGATCATTTGCTCTGGGGTAAGGCAGCTGACACAATAGGAACAGCACTGTGGAGAAACCCACGAGGTTGGTGGCCTTTTGTGAACAACCAGGTAAGTAAGATTAGAAGCGGATTCTTCAGCCCCAGGCAAAGACATAACATTTCTAAATATTTCAGTATGTATCTCTGGAAGATAAAAACTCATAAAAAAAAGAAAGAGAAAAATTATGATACCATTTTTACACCTAAAAAACATAAACAGTGATCCCTTAATACCATGAAATACCCAGTTAGTATTCAAACTTCCCTTGTTATATATTTCTTTTTTTATAGGGTAGCTATCAATGTCAAACTAAGGTCTATACATTGCAGCTGGTAGATATGTCTCTTAAGTCTCTCTTACTTGATAGCTTCCTTCTCCATCTTCTTTTTTCCTTGCAGTTTATTATTTGAAGAATCCAGGTAGAGCGTCTTACATCTTTCCCAAGGCTGCATTTTGCTGACTGCATGACTGTGGTATCATCTGAATGTGTTCCTCAGTTCCCTCTCTTTTCTTGTGGATTGGCAGTTAGACCTAAAAGCATCTTGTACCATTATCCTTAAAGTCAAATAAATTGTGTGTTTGTGATAGTAAAGGTATGAAATCTACCCCACGGTGTGCATCATGATTGGACAGGTTCATTATATGTCTCATTTGTCTGTTTTCTCTTTCTGTAACTCCCGTTAACCAGGCATTAAGTGCATTGAGGAAGAAAATATTTTATTGTAGTTGATAATGCAAATACTACACATCAAAACTTGTGGGATATAGCCAATTCCATACTTAATGAAAACATAGACCTTTAAATGCATATAACTGTATAAAAAAGAAGATAGAAAATCAGTGAACTAACCATCTTAAGAAATTAGAAAAAGAACAACAAATTAAAGAGAACAAATGTAAGAGTGGAAACTTAAATAAAGATTGGAAGCTTAGGAAATAATAACTAACAATAGAGGAATAGCAAAGCCAAAAGTCGGTTCATTGAAAAAAACCAATAAAATTGACCAATCAAGAAAATACAACAGTCACAGATCCATATAGGAATGAAAAAGGTAATATCACTACAGATCCAGGCCTTAAAAGATAACGTATTGCAAAGAGGAAAAATTAACAGAATACAAACTTTAGAGTATAGAGGCTCAGCAAAGCTGAAAGTTCTTTGGAAAGAGTTAACAAAATCGAAAAATGCTTTCCTAAACAGCAGAAGCGAAAAACAGGGCATTTATACACATCCTGAAGACATTTTAAAGATTATAAGTAGATTATATGAGGTATCTAAAATAGTCAAACTCAGAGGCAGGGAGTAAAATGATCATTGCCAGGATCAGTGGGCCTAAAATTTCAGTTATGCAGGATCTAGAGATCTGCTGTATGACACTGTGCCCATAGATAACAGTACTGCATTCTGCACATAAAAGCCTATTAAGAGGGGAGACCTCATGTTAAGTGTTCTTACCACAATAAAATAAAAATTGGTGCTTCACTTAACCAGCCTTAAAAAAAAAATAAAATAAAAATAAGTGAATATTATTAGTGACATCTCAATTAATTTAAAAATGTAGATTGAAATTACCAGTTCCTAGAAAAATATACCTTAGTAAAAGTGACACCAGAGAAAAGTGGAAAATATAATAGTACTATAACTATTGAGTAAATAAAATTAATGATTTAAAACCTTTACAGACACACGTAAACACAAACTTCCAGGTATAGGTGGCCTTGCCTATCTTATCACTTAGCCAGTGTTTAAGTGTTTAGCAGGGTTGATGGTAGATCTCAGTGCTGTATATTTGTTTTTGGTTTTCTGTGCTGGGAAGTCGGCTTGCCTCTATGCCACCCTTTTGGAACTGGAAATCGAGTAGATCTGCTGTCCCCAGCTCCTGGCCACAGACCAATATAGGTCTGTGGCCTGTTAGGAACCAGGCTGCACTACAGGGGCGAGCGGCAGGGCAAGCAAGTGAAGCTTCGAAGCTTCATCTGTATTTACGGCTGCTCCCCATCACTGACATCACCACATAAGCTCTGCTTCCTGTCAGATCAGCAGCCGGCATTAGATTCCCATAGGACTGGGAACCCTACTGTAAACTGCGCATGAAGGCAGGGACCCAATTCCAGCTAACTCTCAGACTACATAGTGCATTTCCTGAATCAGAATTTATTCAGTAATCCTTTAAGTCACTTATAAGGAGTGGTCAATATGTAGGCTGTCTTTTACTTAGTGTTTTATATAGGGACATAAATGAAACCACTTGTATTTTCATTCATTGTTTATGAACCAGGGATTTTCATCAACTCCAGGTCACTGTGGTAGTGATGGTATAGTTTGAAAACCTGCCCCACTCATCCTTTCTCAGGATGTGCTCTCTGGGTTTGAAATTCGTGGCAAATACATAGGAAACTAAGAAAAAGGAAAAGCAGATAACCCAGGGTGAAGTGGAGGGGGAATGTTGTACAGAAAAGGAAACTTATTTATGATATGTAACTCAGCTATGAACAGCATTTTACATAGTCCTAATAGAAACATTAAATGATGATGTAACCAAACAGTATGTAACTACGTTGGGAGATGAGGACTAGGAAGTGTATGTGTTGGGACAGGGTAGGAGTGAAATAAATCTTCATATTCTATAGTAGGAAGTCAGTATGTGATACCTAGAAATAGAACAAAAATCAGGAAGTAAATATACAAACATAGGACTTAGAATTATGATGGTAAATACCAAAGGAAACAGGTGAAAGAACTGAAAGTGGTTGCTTTATGGGAAGGAAGAAATGTCAGAGAAATGAGGGGACAGCTGAGTTTTTTTTAAAACAAGCTTTGGAGAGTTGTTTGATTCTTTCAGCTATGTATATGTATAACTTTAATCAAAGTGAAAACTAAAGATATAAAAATTGCTCTGGTAATTCTGACCTCTCTACACACATCCCACCCATGAGGGTTACTGTTCCCATCTCGTGCTTCTCAAACTTGCTAGGGTTGGAGAGGAGGGAAATGGGGAAGGAGTTTACTCTTTCTGACCCTTAGAATACCCTTTCTCATTCTTCAAATCTGAAGAGAGGGCTTCTCTTGGGGCTCTGCTTTTGTGCATCCAGTGTACACTTCCAATTTGTGGATTACTTTTGAGCATGGCCTGGCTAAAGGAAGGAAAAACCTTGCAAGGGAGCCCCTTCCCTAAGGTTGGGATTCAGACCTCAATGGAGAGGGTCTGATTTGCAGCTTACTGGATGGATAGTGAAAAAGTATGCTGGTTACCCCTGGCCAGACTTGGTGCACAGTACCTTTTGGAGTGCGGACTGGTAGGCAGGCCTACCAAGCAGGAAATATACTTTGGCTTGCATTTTGGCGGGAAATCAGAGCCAGAATTGGCAAACGGGAGCCATTTTTCTATGGTGCAGGTAGCCAAACCTGGGTAGCCAACTACTGGGGTACCTGGGAGACTCACTAAGAATCTGCCTGTGGGGGTGCTGTTGAAATTCAGTGGGTAAATGCTCTGGGTGTCCTCCACACTCCACTGGCAGCCACACAGTAGGAGGGAGAAGAAAACAAATGGAACACACCAGAACCAGGAAGGGAAGTTTCTTCCTCGTGCGGTGTCTCTCCAGCACCCTCTACTGGCAAAGCTTATGTATGCATCATGCCTGCTGCAAAGGAGAAATGCTGAATAGGGGCCAGCTCCATTTTCACAGAGCAGGTAATGAAAGGTATATTTGGAGCTAAGAGGCAATAAATTAATAATGAGCACACAACATGACAGTGATGAGTCACTTTTGATAACTGAGGTAATACATGTTTGTGGATTCCTGTGTTTTTAAAATTCTCGGGGTTTTTGTTTGATTGATTTTTGGGACAGAGTCTTGCTCTATTGCCCAGGCTACAGCGCACTGGCATCATCATAGCTCACTGCAACCTCAGACTCCTGGGCTCAAGCCATCCTCCTGCCTCAGCCTCCCCAGTAGCTGGACTACAGGTTTGGCTAATTTTTCTATTTTTAGTAGAGACAAGGTCTTCTTCTTGCTCAGACTAGTCTCAAAATCCTGGCCTCAAGTAGTAAACGTCAATAGCTACAACCCACCTAAGCTCTTTGGGGTGATTTAAGAGGGGTTATAAGTAAAAAAGTTTGAGAACTACTGCTTTACATTATTCTCTTTAAATAAAATTCAAAAAACAAGCAAAACTCATCTGTAATGCTAGAAGTCTAATAGAGTGGTTACCTTGAGAGGGGGCACAAAGGAGCCCCTGGGGTGTTGGGAATGCTCTTCATCTGGGTGCTGACAATTTGATGCATTCACTTCATGGAAATTCATTCAGCTATATGTTTACAATTTGTCAACTTTTGTATGTAAATATTTCAATAAAAAGTTGAAGACTCCCCTCTCTTCCTAAGCCAAACCTTGCTGTTAAACCTATGTGTAACCTTTTTTAGTTAGCATAAATGTGCACTGGCTAGTTTTCATAACTGAGGGTAAAAGACTCAGTTGGGACAGGTGGAAGAAAGCTGCTTCCTAAATATTGGCTGTGGCCTTTCTGCTCATCCTCAGCCCTGTGTCCTACGGACCCCCACATAACCCCCATGGACAGGTGGTTTCATGGTTGGAAAATCTTAGCTAGAATGCTGAAAGGCTCTTTGGTTCCTCTCAAGTGCTTTGTGGCTCTCCAGGTAGGATGTGTGTGTGTGCGCGCGTTCCTATCTGTTCTGAGTTTAGTTATGATTTTTCCATATTTTCTCTATATTTTCTGATTTTCTTTGGGAGAATATTATCCTTTATGAATTTGTTACATTCTCTGAATGATTAACTGATTTAGGAATTTCCTTTTTGTCTATTCATCTGGATCCTAATATTTGCTTCTCTGATTTTCCATCCCCTTTATTTCTAGTGTTCTTATGGTCTGTCTTCCTTTTCATACAGTTTTAGAATTTAATTCTTCAATATATCATCCAAGAATCTGATTTATCACTTCTTTTCCACAGGACCTGCTGTCTCCAGGTTTTTCTGTCTTCCTTGCTGCTTCCTGGCCGCAGACATGGCTGTCAGTACTTTTCACACACTGTACATTTTGCCTAATCCTTTTCTATTCTCACTTGATTTTATTGTTTTTGTTGTTTTCGTAAGCTAGCAACTACACAGTCACCCTGGCTGTTTTCTGCTTCCCAATTCTACTATAATAAGTAGGATTAACTTGGAAAGAGGGTTTGTATATAACATAATATTCAACTAAATGATATAAGAAGCTCTTGCTTTGTCCCCCTTTTACCCATACACAGGCCATTTCTGACATCAAAGTCTGGTTCCAGTAGTCTGTGAGTCAGGCATTCAGGATGCATCCTCCCATAAAAACAATGTCTTGGCTTGCTCACCTAGGATGTACCTGAAGCTTACCACTAATTACATAGATAAATAACTAGCCACCACTTACAACATTTATAACAGTTTTGATGGGAAACTATTTTCAGAAATATTATTAGGAATGATTAAGGTCACATTTTTTTTTACTATAGCCTAGGCAACTAACTAGTCTTTTGGGCCCCACCTCTTTAGCTCAGACACTCAGACTCAGGGAAGTGGTTGCAGAGAGGGAGGCAGGCTGTGTGAGCCCTCTTGTGGTTCTTGGAGCGAGCATAGGGTGAGAGGGGAGTAGACCATGAGGTGGAAATGAGGCTGTTATCTTGTGGATCGTTGGATAGACAGTGAGGTTACTGGTAACGGGAGATGGAGACCCTGCTGTGAGAGGAGGTCTTGGGAGTGCTAGAGAAGATGGGAGGGGTGCAGTGAGATATAAGAAAGGACAATGGAAGCTGTGGGTTTAACCTTTTTTCCTGGAAGAGAGAACGGACAAGGGCTACAGCGACCTCTCCTTCCATTTCTCCCTCTTACAACCCCTTTACCTTGTCATCTTTTTTCTTTCTCTTTTCCTTGTTTTTCAGCTGCCAGCCAGCAGCCCTAGGGTAGAGTGTTCAGTAACAAGGGTGGTTTTAGCAGCTTCGGAAGAAGGGTTTTGTTGATATTTTGTTGGTACCTGTCAATAGCGGGTGTAATCTCTTATGGACAGGTGATTACAGTGAGCCTGGAGAGCACAGGGTTTGGGAGCTTGAGAGAGAGTAAGAGAAGGAAGAAAGTGGAGGTTGGAGCAGCTGTTACAACGGGAATATCTACGAGAATTACGTATGTGCTTCTTTAGGGGGCTTTTGTTGTAAAACACATCCCCCGATCTGGTTACTTACTGCTGTTACCGTTCTCTCATTGTCTGTTGTCTAGGAGTTTCATCTAGCTAACAAGGTTGAAAGAAGAGACCATGTTGCCTAACAAAGTGCTAGAAACCTACAACTAATACATTGGTTTTGGGTGTGTGTGGTCTTTCTGATGATTGCATGTTCAGGCGTAAATAGGCTTCGCTAAGCGAGGTTCATGTTGATACTTACCGATGGAAGCAGCAGCAACAGTCCAGACAGCAGGACCTGGGCTGTCGCATCCTCACTCTGGCCCTGCTGCCTCCTTGGTCTCTGTGCTCAGTTGCTCCTCTGTGAAACGTGGCTCCGAGTATCTGCCTTACTGAGTGACTAGGAAGATTAAGAGCCTGATACCTAATAGATACTCAGTAAATATTATTTCTCCTCCTTGTTTAGGTTATTACACTGAGTGTACTGCAGTGGTTCTGATTTTTTGTCTAATTATATTCTTAAAATACATTCAGTGTGGTAGTGATAATATAGCCTTAGTTCATTCTCTATTAAATCAATCAAAAACATTCATCAGGAACAGGTGCCTCATTTTTAAGAATGTAGATGACATCTTCAAAATAATTTTAATATAAATATGTAACTTTAAATAGATACTATTTATTAAACTTGTAACATTAACCAAAACTTAAATATTTGAAAAGGTAACAGGAGTCCCACCACTAGAGCAAACTGCTTTTATTGTTCTGTCACCCCCGTCTAGTCCGGATTCATTTATTATGCAATCTTAACAGTCACTTTTTATAAAGGCATTTGCTTTGTCTCTAGGTGTAAAACAAAGGTGTATCCAGATAATCTTCCTACAACAAGTGTGGTGATTGTTTTCCACAATGAGGCTTGGAGCACACTTCTGCGAACTGTCCATAGTGTCATTAATCGCTCTCCAAGACACATGATAGAAGAAATTGTTCTAGTAGATGATGCCAGTGAAAGAGGTAAATTTTAAATTTTAATGCCAATCATGTGCTACACCTTTTGTCACTAATGGTTAAAAAACTAGTTGCTATAATTTTTAACCTAATAACTTTATACAGACTTCTAATTTATCCCAAAAATATTCATGACATTTGAACTCATTCACATATGAAAAAAAGTACACCCTTGTGAAACTTAAAGTATTACTTTAATTAACATTTAATTTATACTGCATCTTAATCTTGTTTTAAAAAGAAATAATACTGTATAAGGTAAACAGTTATGCAGAATAGTGATGAAACCCACGTCATTTTGTTAGGATTTCCTCTGTGGGAAGCAGTAGCCCTAGGTCAGTAGAGAGAGACTGGAGCCTACTTAACGACTGTGAATGGAGAAATTTAGTTCCATGCGTGGTAGGAAGTATCTTTGACAGCAAAGTGACGCCTTAGCTGGGTGAGTCTTCCTTCTCCAGAGTTGTCTTAGGTTTCCCTATTTTGTCCATTTCTAAATTTCAGGAATGATCTCTAACTAGGTGCATCCAAAGATCAGGAAGGATGAAAAGGTGATTATGTATTAATAATATGATTCTCATCTCATGATAAATCTCTACAGTGACTCTGGCCCAAATATCCTAAAAGAATCTCAGAATTTTTCACAAGCTTGGAATCTCCCAACCTGTTTTATGAAACACTCTTTTGGGAAAGGATATAGTAATTAAAGGTGCCTTGACCAACATTATTCTGAATCCTTCCTAGAGATTTCACACTGCGAAGTGCTATGTAGAAAAGGCTCTGCTTAGTCCGTCAGTAAAGAAACTTGTTAAACTCAGATGCCCAATATTTCCCAACTTTCTTATTCACAGCATGTCTAATTATGAATCATTGGTGGTGTGTGTTCTCCCAGTGTTCCTATGTCCACATGAGAAAAATTTGGAAGGAGCCAAGAAAATAGTTCCCTACTGCATTTCCTTCCATTACCAGCCTTAAACTTCATGATGCATCATTTTATTAGAACCTTCAACTTTCTTGCCTATTCTCTCATTCCATCTGCTAAGATGATTTAGTCAAGCATCACACCTTCTCCTTCCTACGCCCCCCAACTAAATATGTGCATTTAACAGTAATTGAGTTTATCACATCATATATTGATTATTGGGAGTCATTTATGTATTAATAACAATTTAAGTCTTGCTATTTTGCCAGATTGTACTGGTGCAAATGAAGAATAAGTTATACTCCTACCTTCTCAAGCACCTTATATCTTACCTCCTTAATCTAATGAAAGAGACAGTTTATAATCACACAAGAAATTTAAATAATATAATACATAGTATAATTAAATGTCAAAATGAATGAGAGCTGTTATAAATTAAGAACGCCACATTTAAAAGGAAGTAATTACTGTTGGCAATAGAAATGTAAACCTCACATGAATAATTTGTTTGCTGGGAGTTAATCTGTCTGAAAGAAAATTAACCAAAGTTAATATAAGGAGCAATATATACAAACATTTGGCCAGGGGCAGTGGCTCAACACCTGTAATCCTAGCATACTGGGAGGCCGTGGCGGGAGGATTGCTCGAGGTCAGGAGTTCAAGACCAGCCTGAACAAGAGCAAGACCCCGTCTCTACTAAAAATGGAAAGAAATTAGCGAACAACTAAAAATATGTAGAAAAAATTAGCCAAGCATGGTGGCACATGCCTATAGTCCTAGCTACTCGGGATGCTGAGGCAGAAGGATTGCTTGAGCCCAAGAGTTTGAGGTTGCTGTGAGCTAAGCTGACACCACAGCACTCTAGCCCAGGCAACAGAGCAAGACTCTGTCTCAAAAAAAAAAAAAAAATTGCAAACATTCATTCTGCAAGTGACTTATGCTTGGTTTTCTTATATGTTGATACTTACTAAATTAAATATTCCTCCAGGAGAGAAATTTATCCTGAGATAAAATGAATTATTTTTCCATTTCTTCCCCTCATTCTGTGAAGGCCTCAGAAGGCTGTGTAGAATAGTAAATTTTTGTAGGGTATGGCCTAATTAGAAAGATGGATGGACTCACAGTAGGTGACAAAGAAACTCACTTATACCAGCTCTTTCCCTGCCCTCATGCAGGCCCTGCTTAATGCCCCAGCCTGCAGAAATTCGTGAG
Source organism: Avahi laniger (assembly GCA_963575035.1). Classification (NCBI taxonomy): domain Eukaryota; kingdom Metazoa; phylum Chordata; class Mammalia; order Primates; family Indriidae; genus Avahi; species Avahi laniger. The sequence continues at coordinate 5,902 of CAUYSK010124607.1, read as the reverse complement.
GAAAAACTCGTGTGGGCAGCTGTCTACTTCACTGCCTCACCCGAGACGCTTAGTCACAGGCAAGGTCCCTGAGTGCTACCCCAGCGTCCCTGATCAGGGATCTGGTTCTCCTTAGTCTTTCTGCCTGGAAAGCCTCAAATATCTGGGTCACCATTTCTAATATCTGGGAACCACTAGGAATTGGTTTTTGTGGTTATAATTGCATTCTTGCTATCCAGACTGAGAATCATCTAATGTAATTCTCTTTGTCTCCATTGTTTAAGTGGTAATTTTTGGGCCCAGAAACCAGAACAAGCTCCTTACTTTTATGTAACTCTTTAAATCTGCTTTTTCCTATTCATGAGACACATCCAAGGCACCGTCATTTCTCACCTGGACTGCTGAAATAGACTAACTAGCCTAACTAATCTCCCCGCATTCTCTCTTGCCCCTTTCCATCTGTTCACCATGCTGCATGCAGAGTGAGCTTTTTAAAAGCATGCAGATCTGATCATGTCACTGCTCTGAGTAAAACCTCTCCTCTAAGCCCTGCAGGACCTGACGCCATCTGGCATCTCCAGTTAGGTCTTGAACTGTTTCCCACCCGCCCCATTCCCACACCTCTGCCCTTTGTCCACAGTTTTCTTCTTTGATTTGTTAAAAGTGTCATCCTCCTTTGCATCTCAGGGCCTTTGCTTGTACTGGTGCTGTCCCTCCCTCCCCAGAACATGGTTCTGTAGGGAACGTCTTTTCCACTGTCTCCTCAGCCTAGATGACAACCTTCAGAGTTCAGCTCAAGTGTGATTCATTTAGGAGCCTTCCTTGACCTCCACAAACCTTTCATGTCCCTCTGAAAACATCTCAGAACACTCTTTACTCTTGCATAGCTCTAACCAGATTTTAATTATTTACTTGTCCGTTTCATGTCTGCCTTCCCCCAATAGACTGTATGCCCATCAGGGCTGTTTGCTCACCATTGTCTCCTCAGTGCCCACAGTGCCCGTTATACAGCAAACAGTCTAGAATTTAGCAAATGAATGCATGCATGGATGAATGAATGAATCATCTGCCAGTCCTTTCATCTTCATATTTGCTCCTTCTCTGTGCAGACTTCCTAACTAGGTTGTATAGTCCGCTCATGGCCTCAGGATACTTGATTTCACAGTTAACCTGCTGAGTGACTCTGTTTATTAAAGAGTGAAGTAGGTACTATAATTATCTCTATTTTATTGATGAGGAAAATGAGGCTTAGTGTGGTAGAGGAGTATCCAGACTCTGTATAAATCGAGGGCTTGACCTCTTAACTGCTGTGCGCTTCACTTCTGTTTGCTTCTGACGCAACTTTACTGTTATAGGATCTGTAATGAAGTCAGAGTCTGGAGGAATGCCTAGTTTATGTCAGAAGTTATGTAATCATCATCTCAGAAAGTTATCTTAAGACTTAGAATTTATATAATGTTTCTAATCTGAGGTGACTATTGTTTTTCTCATTTTATACAAAAGGAAGCAGAGGTTTATATTTAGTAGCAATTAGGAGTCAGATTTATTAGACTTTAAATTCCTCTTCCCTACCACTTTTTAGAGTTCTGGCTAATTATTTCTCAGATGTTGCTGTGAACAGCAAATTTTCCCAGACATTCACACTCCGTGACAACCTCATACTCCAAGAGATGCTTAGGAATCCATTTATAGACCAGTAGTTGTAAAGATACTTTAATAAACAAGATTTTCCCTTGTTTTTAGATTAAATAGTAGATTATAACCATAGTCACTTAACTCATGGTTTCATTTTTATAAAATGAGGCTTAAATAGGTAGTCCCTAATCCCCCACTCAGCTCCAAGTCCATAATTCTGTATCAGCTGATAGGAAGCCACCTATTTCTTAGCTTTATTGCATGAAAGCTACAAAGATATCAAACAAATATGCCAAGAAAATTTGTAGAATAGTAAGTAAGCTTTTTGAGTTACCGGACCACAGAATCATGTATTTTTTATTTTATTCATAGACAAGACAGTATTATAGCTTTCAGAGATGTGAGATGTGGGGATCAGATTGCTTAGGTTCTTAAGAAGCATTTTAAACCATCTAATATTTTTGGAAAATTTGGGGGGAGACACATTGTTTTTGACACACCCAACTTTGACTCATGTAAGGTGCTGGAATATATCTCATACCCTACCTACCTCATGAGAATCTATCAAATTCTGGACATAAAGTATTTTAAATTTGTGTCCGATAGGTGCTTCCACAGTCCTAAATTGTTCTCTCTAGAATTCCCTTCCAGGATTTTCTTCCTGTGGATAAAAAGATGGGCTTTGAAGTTAGGCAGACCTGGATTTGAATCTTAGATCCACCCTTTGACAAACTATATCACCTTGATCAAATTCATCTGGTATTCTGAGCCTTAGATTTTCATTTTTAAAGTATGCGTGGTAACACTTAACCTCATAGGGTGGTTGTGAGGATTAAGTGAGATAAAATATGTAACAAGACTAGCATTGTGCTAAACAGACACGAAGTGTTAGCTGCTACTGCAGAATGTTTCTTTTCTTTGGGATTGTCATTACCTTTACCTTTTTACTCAGAATTAAGTTAGATCTTTCTGACCCGAGGACTTGATTGATAAAATTACAGTGATATTTTTAAGATATACTTTTTAGCCCAAATATTGGGAAATACGTTAGCAGAAATGGAAATGATCAGTATTCTGGTGTAGTGGGACGCATAGACCTTTCTCTTTCACAGCGTTCATATCCCTGACTACTTCATTACTGAGTCGTTTTGGTCTTACCAAATAGCCAAGAGTCATTTCACTCCATTTGTCTTTCCCACCCCACTGTACAGGAAGACTTTTGGGTCCGTACTCTTAGTTTTTAATTAATAGGTATGAGGACAGCCTCTCTAGGAGTCCCAGTAGTTCTGTCTCAAGTATTCCTTCCCTGGAGAGATTTCCTCATACCTATTATATGGGAACTAGTTGGAAAGACTTTTGGCCATATTACCGTCAGTGGCTTCTCTGGCATAAATTCTGCAAACTAACTTGATCTGAAAAATTCTTTCTCTTTGCTTTGAGGAAGCTGTTCCTTTTCTGCTTTTGAAAGTTAGTTGTCAACTTTGGAAGTAGGACATCCTTGCCTTGTCCTGTATCCTTGCCTATGTCCTAAGGGGCATAACCTCTTTTTGGAACTCTCCTGGATAGCTATTGATTTCATACACCCACATAACTCTTTTTCTCCCCTTTTCCATCCTTTTTCTCTTTTCCCCTTCAACTACCCTTCCCTTTTAAAGACATTTTTCCTTAGACCCACTTGTCTGTTAAGGATCTCTGTTTGACTTTGCAATTACAGTCCAGCATTTCTCTTCTGAGCTTGACCTCACTTCCTGCCTCCTGATTAAAAAACTGTGTGATCAAAGACCGTGGTGATCAACAAGACAATTGTTTCTGCCTTTGAAGAAATTCCACGATTTTCTGAACTCTACAGCTATTGCATATTCTGTTTCTTTTCTCTGTCGAGGTCTGGATTTAATAAGCTTGAACTACTTTCTTTCTATCACTGATCCTTACGCCTGATTCGAAAAAGAAAAATCAAGCCTGACAGAGTCACTTAGAGAAATGCATTAACATGCCTATCCTTGGTTAAGCCTGAGCCTAAAGGCATCCTTCTATTAATAATTCCATGTGTAATAAGGTAGCAGCAGCTGTAGTCCACACTCCCAGGTAATAAAAAGACTTCCGTTAGCAAAATGGGTGTGAGTAAGGGAGCCCCACTGAGAGTGCTCAGTAAATATGTGTTGAATGAATATTATCAATCAAAATTGCTTTACATGTGGGGACTACCAGGTCACACATTTTTTATGTTATTATTTTGTTAATTTTTCAGACTTTTTGAAAAGACCTCTAGAGAGTTATGTGAAAAAACTGAAAGTACCAGTTAATGTAATTCGAATGGAACAACGTTCTGGGTTGATCAGAGCTAGATTAAAAGGAGCTGCTGTGTCTAAAGGCCAAGTGATCACCTTCCTGGATGCTCATTGTGAGTGCACAGTAGGGTGGCTGGAGCCTCTCTTAGCCAGGATCAAACATGACAGGTAATTTCTGGCATGTGTAAGTTTGTTTTCAGTACATTTGTCCTAAACTGTATGGTGAATTGTAAAATTCTGTATTTTTAATAAATATAAAAATAATTTCCTCCCAAGTTTCCTTTAAAATACCTGTTAAGAGTACTCTAAATGAAATATGAAGAATACATTCTAAAGCCTGGCAGGGATGTCTGCAAATTGTCTCGTTAATGGGGATGGATTAGAAAGCACGTTGTTGGAATGTATACTGCATGCTCTGTTCACCAAACAGGAGTGGAGCAGGTAGACATTGAACTCGAGGAAGATGGATAAAACCCTTTACTTGTCCCTGCTTTCCCAGCCTAACACTGGGGCAGGCGGATCATCTCATCTCTGTCTACGTCCTTATTTGGACTACAGCTCTCAGCTTGTAGCACAGCAAGAGGTAGAAGAAGGTAGAGAGAAGCACATTGTGACCTGAACTGCTTGTTTATGGAGGCACCAAATCTTAGATAATACAGGAAGAACATTGGTACACTGCATGCCTATGGTTGTAGTCTTCCGTGTTACACATTTTTCAATGAATTTCCTATTGTTTGGCTCTGGCTTAGTTCTTGTGCATCAGAAGGGAACCAAACTTCAGTACGCTAGACTTATGTTAGTTGAATTTCTACTTGTCATTGCAATTTGAGCTAGAGGTTGCCTGTGTAAACATTATGGTTTAGATTTTAGTGGAGTAAACTTTTACTGCTGAAGTGGAGGACGGATGGGAGCTAAGCCACAGCATCTGTTCTGCTTGTTGGCAAATGCTGGACCTACATCTGTCCCCTCTGAAAGATGAATAAATAGGAAAAACTAGCATTGGGCCAATGAGAAAGTACAGCAGCTTTTAGAAAGAGAATATTGCTGTGAAGAATCAAAAAATAGAATATCCCTATAGATTATCTTTTATAAATAATAGATGACTGATTTAGGAAATATTTGTTTGCATAAAGGTAACACATAATCTTTAGAAACCACAGCCTGAACCCATAGCCAGAAAGCAATGTGAGGTGATGACAGAAGTATGGAAGGGAATTAGCTGAAATAACACCCACAATGACTTCCAGTTAGGACTGAAAGCGGTAGGTAGCAGAACTTTTGCAGTAAGGTTGATTTTACGAATAATTTCTGCCTCAGTTGACCTCTTTTAAGTAACTGTAGCACTTTTCAACATGATGTTTACGTCTTTCGTTGCCCCAACTCTGAGCCCTAGACGGTGTTGGCAGGCAAATGTGTGCTGAGGCCCTGCTGACTGCATATTTCGGCATCCTTGGAAGAATCGTTTGTTGGATCCAGTTTTCGTTAGATGCTGAGACTGCAGGTCCTCTGTCAGTCCTTAGAATTGATGATCCTGAGAGATGAGAGGTTCGCCTTTTCGTGAGAGGTGAAAAGTGCGGATCCTGCTTCAGTCTTTACACTGAAACAGGATCCGCACTTTTGACCGTCTTCTTCACAATCACTTGATTCATCAGCTCGGAAGGGACAATGGTTGTGGCAGGCAAGTCTATGTTTGGGCCCAGGAATCGGGATATTTCCAAGGAGTAGGTAGGAGAAATTTGAAATCAGCATGCCTTTAAGAATGATTTCTCCAGTATTTCACCACCTTGAAGGCACTGTAGCACTTTTTGCCATGATTTTAAGGTGATTTGTTTCATGGACTCTGAGCCCGAAAGGGTTTAGGCAGGAAAATCTGTGCTGAGGCCCTGCTAACTGATATTTCAGTGTTATGGCAAGAATGGTTTGTTGGTCCGGCTTTCGTTCAGGCGGAGAGTGCAGATCCGTGTCAGTGTTTTGTTGGAGTTGAGGAGCCTAAGAGATGA
>CAUYSK010124605.1:0-66875 GCA_963575035.1 Avahi laniger | reverse complement strand
TTTCACTAAGAAAACCTAATACAAAGCCATCTGGCTTTCAATGCAGGGGGTAAAAACTGGGGCATAAAAATAACTAAGGACATGAGTCGACATATTACTTTTTTCTAGAATAAAACGAAATTTCTGTCAGCTTTGTAGTGTCAACGAAAAGGAATCTAACAGAACTGAGGTATTGAATTTCCCATAGGAACATGGTTTCTGGAAAATTTTGCCCTCTTTGTTAATACTCAGAAGTAAGGAGTTACAGAAAGTGATCTTCTCATCCGTAAACATCTCCAGCACTTCTTGTTTTATACCTTAGAATTCAATTTTGAGCGCACATTTTGGTTTCCATGATACTCTATTTGTCTTGGACAAAGAGATAAATGACAGTGTCCTGTAACATTTTACCTAGGACAACATTAACTCGCTATTGCCTTCTGTGCATTCATTGAGATATAATGAGGCTGTTTCCTTTTACTCAGACTGACGAACTGTCTGAATGCCCATCCAGAGCATCCTAACTTTGAAATTGTGTCCATGACACTAATATGTAAATATTAAGGATGCATTCATCATTGAGGAAATCACGGATTTAGCCAAATTTGATGCATTAGCTATTAGTGCTATCGCTGGCCTTCTGAGTAGATAAAGAGGCTCCTAAACACTAGTTTCATTAGCAATATATTTATTAATATAAATGCCATCATTGTTTTAATCATATAACTCTATTTATTGCACATGCTGGTATACCAACATTATATAAGCATTACTCTACATATTAAAGGTATACAAATGCATAGATATTCCTTATTTTAAACAGTTAATGATTGCATGTTAATTTTAATTCTACAGTAAGTTCCTCACTCTTGAGGCTCTGAATCTCTGTATGAGTATTGCCTTTTATTTTTGGAGCCGAGTCACAGAATAAAGCAAATGAAATGCTAATTATATACCCACGCATACAGACACTTTTTTTAAAATCAAGAAACCACTCTGTCACGGTCTTCCATGTTTATATAACCTGGCCAACCACACACGAGAACGTACAGAGTTTTCTGAGGAGAATAATTTTCTTGTCCCATTGATGATCACTCAAGAAATTATTGTGGATACCTTTTGATGAATAAAAGTATTTATCTCATCATATCTTCACAGGTTTCTGCCTTTGTCACCTGGTTCTAACATGAAAGCTAGACCACAATAAAACACACAGCATTCCTATTCTTTATGCATTCCTCTAAAAGAGGAAACACATATATTTGCAACGTCATAAATAAATATTTTAGAATACAAGATCTGCAACACCAGATCTGGCGTTAGAATCATTACAAAGCACAAATTCTTTCGTGTCTGTCAGCTATTACTTTATAATATACCCCACAACACAAAATAACCAACTTCTCTGAATTCCACTAAAACTTAGAGGTTTAAGTGAACTATAATGATCAGCAATAAAAAAGAAATTATCTTTTTGACTCAAGAGTCTATGTATTACTGCTCTCTGTAATACTGACTTTTAGCACAGTGCTTGCCACGTAATAGGCACTCTATAAATGTTTGCCAGCTGGCTGGCTGGGTGACAGGATGCAAGACGGATATAGATGTCATCAATGTAGTAATAGCCAACCAAAAGAAATAGTTATATTCTTGTACCGATACAGGTTTTTTTACAGAGAGTTCAAAAGGAAATATAAATACAGAGTCATTGAAAAACAGAAACAAAGAAGAAGATTCCCACTGACTCATCTTCCACAGATTTTCTCCAATGTAATAACTCTCCTGGAAGGAGTTACATTAATTATTAGATATTTAATCAGATTTTAATTAATACTGTAAACATAATATGAAAATTGTCTTTGATTTGTGTTGTCATTTTAGGATCACTAATCCACTGAGAGATATGAATAATCACGTCAGGGCACTGAGATTTGAGCACTGAGTGTTATTGTTTTTAATGAATCTGGTATCACTAGAAGACTAGATAGTCTAAATTATAGAATGTGAAAGCCTATTAAATTATCCCATATGAATCCATGCCCAAAAGACCATTTTTGATCAGGGCAGGCTAACTCGTTTTTGAGGGCTTTAGGAAAGTAAACTTCATATTTTAATCACAGTTGTAGTAAAAGGCAGACTCTATTATTCACCTTTATCAAGAATGAAAATGAAAAGTATCTGAAAAATAAATAAGGACTTTGAATTCAAAAGCTTTGAAAATTTCTGTCATTTTTATTATTTTCTCAGTGTTTTTCTCCATAACTATTACTAGTACAATACTCAAAGTGAGTTGGTTTATATGTACCATTTTTTGAGCTAACTCTCCTGATAAACACACATTTTCCCATAACGCACACATGCATGTCGGCATGCAAGTTCATGCACATGCACACACACACACACACACACACACACACACACTGCATCCTCACATCCCTGTTTACCACTATTTATTGTAGCTTTATAAAATCTCATAAGTTTAGGACCAATGTGATTATTCTGATCTTCACATCTCTAATGAAACCACATAAATGCTTTCTTCACTACCTTGTTTTGAAACAGTCATTATCAAATAATTACATGGCCTATAATTTCTGATTATGTGTCTTTCACTATCTCAAGAAGATCGTGTACTCACGTCGGGGATTATGATTTGAGCTTCAGTTCCATCTGCAAATATCAATCACAAGGCTTAGCTCAGATTTTGTCACAATTTGTATTCTGAAATAGAGCCATAAATTTAATCAGAATAGTCTTCTCTAAAAATCTCCTTTGATTTTTGTTTTAAATGAATTTCCAGAATCTCAATTTGCTTTGGTTATGATTAGGTTTTGTAAATATTTTCCCAAATGGCTTTTTCGTTGTTGTTTTGTTTGTGACTATCATTAATAACAATGTATTTTATTATTCTTGAAAACTGCTAATAAAATAGATTTTTTTTATTTCAGCATATAATGGAGGTACAGATGTCCAAATGGGTTTTGAATACACTATGGTCAACATTTGTACAATTTTAAATCATGGAAATTTTCACAATTGGTAAAATATACACTATGATGGTTTGGGATAAGTATTCAGCTGTGCTACAAAATTAATAATAATAAGTAAAACGATCACATGAAAAATTCAGTAAGTTTTCCAGAAGCTTTATTGATGACGTTTATAATTTACCTTATTTTATCTGGGTAACTTCCTTTTGCATTAGTTAAATTATGAGATTAGAAAAAATAATGTTGGAAGTTCTTTCTATTTCCAAGAAACACATAGTACAATCTTAAAAATCTATGCAGAATAACATTTGTATTTCTTATGATCATTTTCCATGTGTTTTTGGGCAGAAATAGAAATTGTTGGCCTAAACATATGTTAGCATTCAGTGTTCATTAGCTATACTTGAAGCAAATATTAAAAATCATGAGTTTTTAATAAAATGAAAAGTTCTGAACTTTCCTCCAACCAATTTTATCAGGAAAACAGCTATATAAGATTCAAAGCTATACTTTTAGTTTTCTTAGTATCCCACACACTTTGTTTTTCCATGTAATAGAATTTGTAAGCTATCCATCTTGGTGTGTGTGTATATATTGCCAATATAAAATAAATGTCATATATTATCTTAGAAGTTATCAATAAAGAGTTAGTTAACAAATGACTAATAAAAATTTTGTTTTTGTTTTGTTTTGCTTTCATTTCAGATGTGTGCACTACACTATATAAACTTAAAATTTATCATCACAGACTATGAAACAAGGAGACACAGACATGACAAGATAAGCATACATTATTTTCAAAAGCCTCCATTTTTAAATAATATGAAATATTTATTTACACAGATTGATTTGTTTAGAAAAATCATTCAAAAATATATTATCACAGTTGTTTGGGAAATAATATCTTTTGTCATTATTATGTTTTTTAGTATACATTCACATATTATTCTCACAACTATAATATAAAGTTGCTGGAGGAAAATAAAATATTTTATAAGTGAGAAAATTAAAGTACAGGAAAAATAATTGCCTTGCAGTACTTGTCTACATTGTCAACTTGGCTAACCTAGAACTGTTACCTAGAATGACTTACCCTATAGGGTGCTTTGTTAATTTGCTCAAAAGAAAAATTTTTATGAGTTTTGGAAGATGCAAATGAAAGAGAAGTCTTTATTCTGTGAATATTTTTATATTAAGGCCATGAGAAACAAAAAAAAGAGGTATTGGTGGATTACAGCTTGTTCTTGCTCTTTTTGGCTGCTTGTTCATCTTCTTTCTGAATATAAACTTTGTGAGCTAAAACCCAAGGCCCATCACAGATGTAGAAGGAGCAGCATTCAATGGTCTTTATTAGGTGTCCTTTACAGAACTGCTTGAGCAGGTGGAGCTGCCTGCTTTCAAAAGGACTGTTTTTTCAGATCCTCCAAATCTCTCTCTTAGAACTTTATGTCTCCAGCAATATACACAATTTTAGAAAGTGTTATTCCTATAATAAACCCCTAACTCCATAATACTCATACTTGTTCTAGTTCTCTTATTGGGTTGAATTCAGATATGATTATAATGAGGTCACAAAGCTATTAAATGTCAGTGTCAGAAATCAAAAATGTTTCTAATTATTGACCAATGTCAAAAAAAAGGTAAGATTTATAAAGGAGGTCTTGGGCATGTATCTACTAAAGTTATGTTGTACGGAGGAAATAAAAGGTTTCAAGAAATATGGAAGAGAGAAAAAGAGAGAGAAAACCTATCAGGAAAGAATGATTCATGGTTAAGAGTGTTTCCATGGTAGCCAATGCTGTACCCAAGTGGTTGATTATGCCAGAAATACTGATATAATCAATAATATGGAAAACACATAATGCTTTTTGCCCCTAGCATAACATCTCAATTATGTCAAAATAGGCTAGATACGTTATTTTTTGGTAACAGATTAGGTCATTAAATATGAAATGTTGATTTCAAATCAAAAGTGCAGTTTATTATATCTCAAACAAAAAGGAGTACAATTAATCAAAGTATGTGGCTAAACCATCAACACAGTTTTCATTCTTAACAGTAGCTTATTTATGGCAGCAGGGAAGAAGCCTGGAGAGCTAGCAGCAATGAAATCGCAAAAAGCATTTTACAAAGCTTGTTGAGAATGGGATACAAGATGTCCCAAAAGTTGCCATATATAGGGAAAATGGGAAGTTGTAGCTAAATATAGCTTTATTTACAAAATTTTACAATTTTTCCTTTGTATGAAGACTTTTGTGTCCGTGCATGAAGGAGTAGTAGTCCAGAAGAAGTAGTAGTCACTTGGTGCAAGGTCTGGGGAATATGGTAGCTGACAGAGAGTTTCCAAGTCCAGCCTCTGTAGTTTGAGCAATGTTGTTTCTGCAACATGTGATCAAGCTTGTCTTGAAAGAGGATTGGCCTATTTCTATGGAGCAATCTCAGCTGCTTAATCATAAGCAACCTCATCATTTCATCCAAGTGGTTGCAGTAGGCATCCGCTGTAATTGATTGACTAGGTTTCATGAAGCTGTAGTAGATAATACCAGCACTGGACCACCGAACAGACACCATTAGCTTTTTTTGATGAATATTCAGTTTTGGACTGTAGTTTGGCACTTCTTCCTTATCCAACCAGTGTGCTGAATGCTTGAAATTGTCAAAAAGAATCTATTAATATTTTTCATCATTCATAAATATATGGTATACTAATGGTTTGTCTATATGGCATGGCAGCAAAGAAAGGCAAGTTCAAGACGATTTCTCTTCTGACTCTTGTTTATTTCATGCAGAACCCATCTATCTAGCTTCTTTATCTTTCTGATTTGTTTCAAATAGTCCAATATTGTTAGAATTGTAACATCAAACCTTGCTGCTAATTCACATGTAGGTTTAGATGGATTTGCTTTCACTATAGCTCTCAGCTCATGATTATCCATCTTGGTCTCAGGTCACCCACGTGGCTCACTTTCAAGATTAAAATCACCAGAATAGAGCTTCCCAATGATTGACTTACTGTGCATTCATTAGCTACAACCTTTCCAAACACTTCATTGAAATTTTGAGCTGTCTGTGCTGCATTGGTTCCATGACAGAACTCATATTCGAAAATAACACAAATTTTTGACTTATCCATGGTTTCACAAACAATTGCTGTAAAAACATTTGAGAGATAATCACAAGCCAAACCGTATGTATGAAAGAATGAGGATGTACCTTCACAATAAAAAAACAAGAAGTGTCGAAGTGAAATGTCACAGATATCAACTGTCAAACTTAGTACTTAAGGAAATTGGACATTTCATACTTAATAACCTAATAAAATATAAAATTGTTGGTGTATTAAAAACATGTATTGATAATTTGTTCAAACAAAGTCTGTATCCAGATGATATGGAAGGAAAACTTTCCCATGAGTAGCAATTCAGGGAGTCAAAATGGGGGAAGCACAGCCTTCTTGGAGTACCACCATCTGAAACCTTCTGTCTCCTTGGTGGACACCTCAGAGAAAGAGGCACCTCTAAGGTCACTGCTGACTTCTCTATGCTTTGGGACAAAAATCATATAAATAAATTCTACACATGGTCATTGGCCAGAACTAGTCACATGGTCCTAATGAACTTCAGGCTGCTGAAAAATGCAGCCTTATTTGTGACCAGAAGGGAAGAAAATGAGATACTGGTGAGCACTGATAATACTCTTTTTATATAGCCTAGTATTTGAAGTAATTGTCTTTGGCATTAGACTTTATGACACCAGGAACATTAGTTAAATTATCTGAGCCTCAATTTTCTCATTTGTTAAATGGAAGGCAATGATATTTACCTAATAGAACAATTAGGGAGTCAAACGAGGTAATTACTGAAAGCACAGGGCACTCAATAATATTAGTTTTTGACATCATCATCATCATCAATATCTTTCTATATCTATTATTATCCCTTAATATCATGTACTACCAAGCTGATAGATTTTGTCAGCTCTCACTAATAAACATAGGAACCTTAGGGCTGGAAGGGGTTTTGGATATTATATAATCCAGTCTTACACTTTCATTTAAAAGAAAATGGATAGCTCCTAGGATTAAGTGATTTATCCAAGCCTAAATATCCTTAGAGGCTAATTTGGCACCAGAATCTAGTCCAGTGTCCTTTCCTCTCAGTTAGAAAAACTGCAGCTTTCCATCAAATTGGGCTGAAGAATGAAAGTCTAACTACCCAAATATCCTTTCTATACTGCTGAACCTGGTTCCACGTTGCCTCCTTTCATTTTAAGCTATTCATTGATTGACATTTTGTAATTACTTAAAATCTTCCAAAGAGGTGTCAGTCTTAAGGACCAGATAAGCATGGCAGAAATCTGTTGATAAAGTAGAGCCTTGGCAGCCTGAGAAAATGTATTTCCCAGTATCTAAGAATCAGTTGCTGATCAAAATCTTACTTATTGTGTTAAAAATTAGGGGGTTTAATGGTGGAAAATTAATTAGAAAAAAATAAATTAGTGAAAGTGTTAATAATTTATTTATGAAATTTAATAAATCATTAAAAGGAAGTTAGTATCTGGTTTGTAATGATACAAAATAATTTTCGTTCCCACCTTCCCCAAAAACAGCAAAAAAAGAGAGACTCTATTAGAATTACATGGGTATGACAGAACTCAAAACCAAGACTATAATTAATGTTCTTACAATCATAAAATTTCTTTGTGGAAGAAATCTGTACCATCTGGACATAAATGAATGTGATATAAAAGGTCAAGCAACAAAAGCAAGTTAACTTGCTTAACAAATGGATGACATAAAAAGCTAAATGCCAAAATGTAAAATTCCATTTTAAATTTAGAAAAAAATGCCATAAAAAAGACTTTTGAAAATATTCTTACACCTTTCCTAAAAAAAGTGAAATTTTTCCTTTTAATGAATTACATAAGTTTACATAAATACATAAGAAATTACATAAATACATAAGAAAATGTTGATCATGTCTCATCCAGACTTTTACAAAATGACCCTTCAAAAAATATGTTTGTTATCTCCATGGCATGTTATTGAAACTATTGAGAGAAAGAAAGACAGAGAGAGAGAGAAATAGAAAGAGAGAGGGTGTGTGCATACATGTGCCGTGTGTATGTGTGTATGTATTTTAGGAGGGACAAGAGGTAAGAAAGTAAAGCATATAGAAGACAAAAAGTCTTTGTATTGGATGTTTTAAGTCTATCAAGATGATGAAAATGCTTATGCAGATTCATTTAAATCTGTGACATTTCATTATCACAAAAGAATAGAAATTCAGACGCATTACTTCTTATTTAAGGTTAAAGAAACTATTATTTAGAGGCTAAAAAATATAAAGATGTGTTGCATAAAGAAACTGGATTTAAAAAATGTTATCTTCATTAATGTGTATTAACAGACACAATGCATGATACATTTTGCAGAACAGAATAGTGTTGGTGTGGGCAGTAGGGAGTGTGGTATACTTCCATTTCAGAAACAACTGTTTTCAGAATAACAGAGTTATGGACTAACCATTTCAGGCAAAATTTGATTTGTATCTTGGATTTAGCAGCCTGAGATCCATGAATTGGAGGAGTACAAAATAGAGGGAGGAAGTTATGAACTATTAAAGTTGACCAGGAGAAGATTTGAATGATTGAAAAAGATGAATTTATCCAGTAAAAATTAAGGGAGTAGAATTGACTATACTTATTTACTATTTAAATGTACGTCATGAAGTTAAGTGAGGAATCTAAATTGATCTTCAAATTTCTTGTTTGGGTAACTGTCAAAGGAGTGACTTATGGTAAAAGAGAAAATACAGGACAGGTAACAAGATAGGAAAATGTATCAAATTTAGTTTTAGATGTGTTGGATAATTTTTGCTGGCATTTTTTGAGATATGCCTGGTTTGTACATATGAATAGTTGAAAGTGCACGATTTTGATATTATTTAGCAAATATATGTAATACTCAAGAAAGTACAATGGTGGAGGATCAGCATCTACCATATTGACAGAGGATGGCAACCCAAATTATTAAGGATTTCAAAGCAATCATAAAAAAAAATGAGCCCAGAAAGAATAGTGAATTTATTGGAAGAAAGCAAAGGGAAGTTCATTCCTTTTTCAGACTTGTTGTAGTAAATTACCACAAACTGAGTGTTTTAAACAACAGAAATACATTGTTCCACAGTTCTGGAAGCTGGAAGCCTGGGATGAACTTGTCAGCAGGGCTGCTTCCTTCTGGAGGCCTTGAGTAAGATTGCAGTCTATGACCCTCCCCTAACTTCCAGTGGTTTTCTGGCAGTAGTTGGCATTTTTTGATGTGTAGAAACATCACCCAAAGTTCTACCTTCATATTCTCATGGGATTCTTCCTGTATGCAGATATTTCTGTGCCCAAATTTCCTTTTTTTTTTTTTTAAATAAAGAGGCCAGTATATTAGATTAGGGTCCCACATTATTCCATTATGACCTCATGTTAACTATTCAGCATGCAACAAACCTATTTCCAAATAAGGTCACACTCAGAAGTTACATGAGGTTAGAACTTCAACATATGAATTTCAAGAGGACACAGTTCAATCCACAACAGAGGATTTTGGAAAAGGCAGCTGTCAAGTAAAAATGATTTCATAAATCTAAAGTAGAGTGCACATTGAAAAAGTCTGTTAAATATGGCCACTAGAAACTCATTTTTATTCACCAGTTATAATTGGTGGTAGAGGCAGGTGCCTGAAATGGGTTTAAGATTGAGTGAAAAATGATAAAGTAGAGAGAATGAATTTAAACTTTTTTTAAAGGCACTTGGATTTGAAGTAAAGGACAAATATAAATCAGCACACAGAAGGGAGTGTTTGGTCTCCAAATAACCAGAGTGAAATGACAGGTGTGTTATGGTCTGAATGTTTGTCATCCCAGAATTTGTAAGTTCAAATCCTACCGTCAAGGTGATGATATTAGCAGGTGGAGTCATTGGGGATGATTAGGTCACAGGGACAGAGCCCTCATGAATGAGATTAGTGCCCTTATGAAAAAGGCCTGAGAGACGTCTTGCACCTTTTGCCATGTGAGGTTAGAGAGAAGACAGCCCTCAATAAGGAAGTGGGTCCTCACCAGACACAGAAGTTCCAAAGCCTTAGTCTTGGTCTTCTCAGCTTCCCGAACTGTCAAGAATAAATTTCTGTTGTTTATTAGCCACCTAGTTTATAGTAACTTGTTTTAGTAGCACAAATGGTCCAAAACAACATATTTTGGTTTGGGATTTAATTTAGGCTACTATGAAGTTTTATTTGTAAAAGAGCTGTGTGGAGGTCTACCTGACCTGGCCCAAAGAATTCTATTTGTGAATACAATGTAGTTTAGTAGAATGAGCAATAGAGTTAGAATCACAAGATCTCTTGTATGATCCTGGACCTGAAATCCCTAAATTGTATAACTCGGAGCAGATTTGTTGACCTCTCTGGGACTCATTTCCCTTATCTATAAAACTTAGATAATAGTATAATATTATGATAATGGTAAAATGTTATGAAAATTAAATATGATTATATTTGAAAAGAATGCTCTGTCAAAAAAAATTGTATGATACATTTTCTTGTATTGCCACCAACACTGTATTCAAAGTATTACGTTTCCTCTATATCAGAATTATTTATGGATGTTATACTTATTGATATTTAAAAAATGCAAAATTAGATTTCCTCTGGTTGCTAGAGCATAGTAAGGATTCTCAGAAACATAATTATCTATCTGAAATATTAGATTTTTTCATCTTAAAATATTAAAAGAGTGCAGTGCTGTAAAAAATTTATTTTTCAGTAGCAATGATAGCGACAAATCTCAAGAAACCTTTAGGAGCAACACTGAAGGCACGGATTGTACCAAAGGTGGTAGTAAAAACAGAAACATTTTTGAACTTATAAAATGGTACAATCTCATTCTGCTTTATGGATACCAGGGAATATTAATAGCTATTATGTTCACATTTGTATTAATAATTCAATAAAATATAATTTACTTTTTTTCTAAATCAGAAAACTCCAATAAAAGAAGAATTAAATTAGATATGTGTGAGAAATGAATGCAATGAAATAAAAGAGAGGACAAACTATAATTGTTTCAATCACAAAAGTATTTTCTATTTAGTTCCCAAACCTGAAAGTAAAGACTACATTTAAAAATTAACATTGCATTCTTGAAATTTTAAAATTTCTCCTCCTAAAATGACTATCTGTCTCAATGCTGTACATTTATTTAGATGTGTCAAATTTATATTCTGTTGACCTACAACCCCTAGCTGTCTGACAGACTATAAAGTTTTTCCAAAGATTTTATTTAATTAAACTAAATATCTAAGTCCAGATATTTTGCTGTGTAATAAGCAGCTTATGTTATCATTGTATGGTACATGTATGATTCATTTGAATCATAAAAATGATCAAGCATACTTCTGCAAGTAAATATCCTAATTGAGGAGTATGCAAAACAGGAAATAACCTTCAATTTCTTTATTTTATTGATTGACTATATTTACATTTGTTCTCTTTCCCCAAACTGTTAGAGGCAGTTCTTCCTCTCTGTTCTCTTCAAATGCACTAAGTATTTACCTCCTGGAAAATGGAAAGAATGTATTATTCACTCATCTCTACTCAAACAATGTTATCCACATCACATATATATGTATATCATACTTCACACATATTGCATTATAATATCATGTAAATATTAGTATGGTGTGTATATATGTTGTAAAACTTTCATGATGAAATATTGGGTGTTTTTTATCAACTCGTCACCCATTTGTTAGTCTATGGGTAACTGGGAGGTCTAAAGCTTATTGTAGTTTTACCTATATATATGTTATATATTTTCTCTTTTAAAGGAATTATACCTAACGCAATTTTTTGAATGCATTAAATTCAACAAATATGTATTCAATGAAAACTATCATCCAAGTATATTTAAAGTTAAAATATAGCTATATGACCCACACTCTGAGCATGGTGTCCCAAATGTCAGAAATATTCATGATGACCACAGAACATTTTGAGGGCTTTCGGCATTTAGGACTGAGCTGGCAGTTTCCATAGAACATATCTCAGCTACTTTATAATAAATCATATTATATTACTTTATAATAATTTATAATCTGTTTTAGGCCTCTGGGAAATATTTTGGCATAAGCAGCTAACTTATTGAGAGCAAAAGTTGTGGTGCGGTGTAGGAAAAGACAAATCCTGAAACTCATTTTTCTTCTCTGTGAGACAAGAGTTAAGAGTCACAAAGCTACAAGATTATAAGGGGATTTACGTTGGTCGTTTATCAAAGGGGATGTAAAAGATATTAATATTATCGGTTATCTATCACCTGTTTTTATTGTCTTCATTCTCAGTAGAAATACTACTTATTTTTATCTGAGAAGGTTTTCCAGCCTGCTTTGCAGCTAGGCTTGATAACCAAATTTTAGTCAATAAAATATAAAAGTAAGTGTTATCTTGTTCTTTCAGAAAAATTTTAAGTGGTGGTGGTCCCTTTCTTCTTCCCTCTAATTCTTTTCTGTTGCCAAGTGTAATGGCTAATTTTATGGGTCAACTTGACTGAGTAAGGTGTGCCAGAAGCCGGTGAAACATTACTGCTAGGTCTATCTGTGAGAGTGTTTTAGGAAGAGATAGGCATTTGAACAGGTAGACTAAGTAAAGAATATCTACACTCGCCAACTTAGGTAGGCATCGTCTAATCCATTGAAGGTTCAGGTAGAACAAAAGGGCAAAGAAGAACAAATTCTTTCTCTCTCTTTTTGAGCTGAGACATCCATCTTTTCCATCCCTCAAATGTCAGGGCTCCTAGTTCTTGGGCTTTCAAATTCCAGGACTTATAAGTGGTACCCCTGGGTTCTCAGGCATTGGCATCAGACTGGGAGTTAAATAATTGACTCCCATTGTTCTCAGGCTTTTACACTCAGACTGAATTATACCATTGGCATTCCTGGTTCTCCAGCTTGCAGACAGTATATCATGGGACTACTTGGCCACTGTAATTGTGTGAGCCAATTCCCAGAATAAATTTTCTCTTTTCTCTCCTCTCCTCTTCTCTTCTCTTCTCTTCTCTTCTCTTCTCTTCTCTTCTCTTCTCTTCTCTTCTCTTCTCTTCTCTTCTCTTCTCTTCTCTTCTTCTCATCTCTACACACACACACATATGCACACACACATTCTCTTGGTTCTTTTTCTCTGAAGAATCCTGACTAATACACCAAGGACTCTTATGCAATGACTTGAATAATCAATGTATTGGAAGATGTTGATAATGGAATCTCTCCCAACCACCCCAACAGTAGAATAACAAGATAAAAGTCTTGATTCCTGACATTGTGCACCATGGAGCTGCCATTACAACCCCGAACACACCCACCCCACCCACTAGGGAGCTAAACATATCACTTCACTTAAGACTGCTTAGGATGATGGCAAATTACAAGCCTAGTTTCTGAATTCCCTTTTTGTGTCCTCCTGTTGTTGGAAATGAAATATTTACCTTCTAGCTTTTGTATTCTGACATTGGTTTACAATTCCAGGTGAACAGGCACAATTTGGCCTAGTTTTGTCTCTTTCATTTCACATATTCTGCTGTGAACTTACGTTCATTCCTTTTTCATCATTTTACCTAGTGTTTGCCATTTTTTTTATACATCCTAACTATTCTCTTGGTTTCCAGTTTTGTCTCTTGCATACACAGAACATTATCTTTTCCAGATGAACTTTCTTGAAGTGTCAATAACAGGTCCCTTGTCTGTTCCAAATGTTATGGAGGGGAGCTCTTTTCCTACAGAAAGATCATTGTCATCTTGAGCATGGGAATTCAGTGTTAGTACTCTCTTCACTTTCAGTCAGTTAGTAGTATTTCCTGTTGATTATTGCATAACTAATACCTTTATGTGAAATACTTTTTTTATAAACATAATGTAGCTGATAGCATTAGCTAGATTAAAAAATTAGAATAACAAAGAGTATAGAAACAATCATTGCCCTGGGGTACTCAGAAATCCAAGATCTAGTGAGATGTCATAGTGTATCTTAAGGCCTGTGGTAGGAGCCAAATAAGGGTAGAGGTTTTCCCAACTCTTATGTAATTCCAAATCATTTCTTCTAATATGTGACCAACATGGCATAAGTGTCCTTGTCCACTCAAATACCATCTCTTCCTGAAATTTTTAATGAAAATTTCAAGACATAGTAACATTTATTACTATGAACCACTCATTATAATGTTAAACCCATTATCATCTTGCATTATATCAAAATGTTGAATGTACATAATCACTCCAGTTATTTCTGTTTTTCTGTTTCGGATGCAATGGTTATATGCTTTCTCAATCTTCTCTTCTTTTACAACTGTCTACTCAAACAAAATTGATCTACACAGTGCTTCACACTGATACTTTGCACAATTCAACTTCCATACATTTTACATTAAATATTCCACTTGAAATGTTTTCTCTCATGTCACTTGCATCAATAGTGTTCATCCTTCAAAAACCTGTCAAGGAGTCACTCGTTTCCTTTTAAAAGAGTATCTGACCCTGTAAATACACTAGTTCTCAGGAAAACATGCAGTATTTTGTTTTCAAAATTTGTTTAGAAATTTTTAAATATGCCTACTTTATTTCTTTCACTTATGTAATTATATCCCTATGCATTTATTTGCATATCTACCCGTATATTACCTAGTTTTCAAATGCTAAAAAAATGCACATCGAGATATCACTTCACATATACTATGATGATTATAATCAAAAAGACAAGTAAAAACTATTGGCAAGAAGGTAGAGAAATTGTCACTCTCATACATTGCTGGTGGCAATATAAACTGCCATAGCCACTTTGTAAAACAGTTATATGGTTCCTCAAAAAATTAAATATAGAGTTATCATATAACCCATTAATTCCATTCCAAGGTAAATGTCCCCCCAAAAATAAATTCATTTCTACAGATTTAGGGGGTACAAGTGTTTTGTGTTACACAGATGAATTTCAAGTGGTAAGATCAGGGTTCCTAGCATACCTGTCACCTGAATAGTATACATTATACCTGATAGGTAATTTTTGATCCCACATGTTGCTCCCAAACTCCCCCTGCTTAGTTTCCAGTGTCTATTATACTACATTGTATGACCATATATACCCATAATTTCACTCCCACTTATAAGTGAGAACATGAAGTATTTGTTT
Organism: Avahi laniger; assembly: GCA_963575035.1. Classification (NCBI taxonomy): domain Eukaryota; kingdom Metazoa; phylum Chordata; class Mammalia; order Primates; family Indriidae; genus Avahi; species Avahi laniger. Next base: position 51,686 of record CAUYSK010124605.1, on the reverse strand, counting down.
TTCTGTTCCTGAGATACTTCACTTAGGATAATGGTTTCCATTTCCACCCAAGTTACTGCAAAAGACATTATGTCATTTTTTTATGGCTGGGTAGTACTGCATGGTGTGTGTGTCTGTGTGTGTGTGTGTGTGTGTGTGTGTGTGTGCAAGCATATATAAAATACAATTTCTTTATCGACTCATCAGATGATGGGCACTTAGATTGATTCCATGTCTTTGCGGTTGTGATTTGTGCTGCAATAAACATCTGAGTGCATGTGTCTTTTTGATATAATGACTTATTTTCCTTTGGGTAAATACCCAGTTGTGGGATTCCTGGACTTAATGGTAGAACTACTTTTAGTTCTTTGAGGAATTGACATACTGTTTTCCATAGAGCTTGTACTAATTTACATTCTCACCAACAGTGTATAAGCACTCCCTTTTCCCAACATTCTTGCCAATATCTATTGTTTTTGACTTCTTATGTTGGCCGCTCTGAGAGGGGTAAGGCGGTATCTCATTGTGGTTTTAATTTGCATTTCCCTGATGATTTGTGATGTTGAGTAGTTTTCTTATGTTTGCTATAAAGAAACATTTTAGTTTAATTAAGTCTATTTATTTTTGTTGTTGCTATATTTACTTCTGAAGTCTTAGTCAAAAACTCTTTTGCCTAGGCCAATGTCCAGAAGAGTTTTTTCTATGTTTTCTTCTAGAGTTTTTATAGTTTCAGGTCTTATATTTAAGTCATTAATCCATCTTGAGTTAATTTTTATCTATGTGAGAGACAGAGATCCAGTTTCATTCTTCTGCATATGAATATTCACCTTTAACAGCACCCTATGTTGACTAGGGCATCATTTTCTCATTTTATATTTTTGTCTGCTTTGTCAAAGATCAGTTGGTTATATTTATATAGTTTTATTTCTGGGTTCCCTATTCTGTTCCATTGATCTATGTGTTTGCTTTTATAGCAACACTATGCTTGTTTGGGTTAAGAAAGCCTTATAGTATAATTTGAAGTCAAGTAATGTGATGCCTCCAGATTTTCTCTTTTTGCTTAGGACTGCTTTGGTTATTCAGGCTCTTTTTTGATTCAATATGAAATTTAGGATAGTTTTTTCTAATTCTTAAAAAAAGCTTGTTGGCATTTTGATGGGAATTGCATTGAATCTGTAAATAACTTTAAGCAATATGAATATTTTAATAGTATTAATTCTTCCAACCCATTAACATGGGATGTTTTTCCATTTGTTTGAGTGATCTATAATTTCTTTCATCAGTGTTATATAGTTCTGCTTATAGATATATTTCATCTCCTTTTTAAGTAAATTCATAGGTATTTTATTTTATTTTTTGCAGCTATTGTATATGAGACTGAGTTCTTTATTTGACTCTCAGCTTTATTAGTGTATAGAAATGCTATTGATTTGTGTACATAGATTTTATAATCTGAGACTTTGCTGAATTTATCAATTGTAGGAGTCCTTTGGAGGATTCTTGAGGGCTTTCTAGATATAAAATCAGGTCTTTGGCAAACAGGGATAGTTTGACCTCCTCTTTCTCAATTTGGATACCCTTTCTTTCTCTCTCTTGTCTGATTGCTGTGGTTAGGACTTCCAGTACTATCTTGAATAGAAGCGGTTAAAGTGGATATCCTTGTCTTGTTTCAGTTCTTATAGGGAAAGCTTTCAAATTTTTCCCATTCAGTTTGATGTCAGCTTTGTGTGTGTCACATATGGCTTTCATTATTTTAGATACGCTATTTTTATGTCTGGTTTATTGAGAGTTTTTATCATGAAGGAGTGCTGGATTTTATTGAATGCTTTTTTGGCATCTATTGAGATGATCATATAGCTTTGTGTTTAATTCTGTTTATGTGGGAAACCATATTTACTGATTTGTATATGTTGAACCATCCTTGCATCTCTGCAATGAAACACACTTGATTTTGGTGAATTATTTTTTCGATGTGCTATTGGATTCAGTGTGACAGTACTTTCTTGAGGATTTTTGCATCTGTGTTCCAGAGGGATATTGGTCTGTAGTTTTCTTTTTTAGTTGTTTCCTTTCCTAACTTTGGTTACATGGCTTCACAGAATGAGTAAGGGAGGATTCCCTTCTTCTCAATGTTATGAAACAGTTTCAGTAGGATAAGTGACAGTTCTTCTTTGTAGGTCTAGTAGAACTTGGCTGTGAATAAATCTGGTCCTGGGTTTTATGTTTGTTAGAAGATGTTTTTATTACTCTTTCAGTTTCACTATTTATTACTGATCTGTTCTGAATGATTTGTATTTTTTCTTGGTTCAAGCATTGGAGGTTGTGCATTTCCAAAATTTTATCCATTTCCTCTAGATTTCCTAGTTTGTGCACACAGATATTCTCATATTAATCTCAGATGATATTTTGCATTTCTGTGGTATCAGTTGCAATGTCTTCTTTTCATTTTTGATTGAGCTAGTTTTAATTCTTTCTCTTTTATTCTTGGTTAATCTAGCAAGTAATCTATCAATTTTTTTGTCATTTCGAAAAAAAAACAGCTTTTTGTTTCATTATCCTTTATATTTTTTTCTTCATTTCAATTTCATTTACTTTCGCTCTGATCTTTATTTCTTTTATTCTGCTAACTTTCATTTTTTTTTAGTTATATTTTTTCTAGTTTCTTGAGGTATGATGTTAGGTTGTTAATTTGTGATCTTTCTGATTTTTGATGCAGACATTTAGTGCTACAAACTTCCCTCTTAGCATTGTTTTTACTTTATCCCAAAATTTTGGTAGCTTGTGTCCCAATTGTCATTCAAGTAGAAACTTTTTTGATTTCCATCTTGTTGTCATCATTGATCCAAAGATAATTCTGCAGAAGTTTGTTTAATTTCAAGATATTAATATTTGTATAGTTTTGAAAGTTCCTCTTGAAAGTGATTTCTAGTTTTATTCCACTGTGGTCTGAGAAAACACATGGCATGATTTTTATTTTTTAAAAACGCTGAGATGTGTTTTGTGGCCTAACATATGATCTATCTTGGAAAATGTTTCATGTGCTGATGAGAAGAATGTACAGTCCAAAGTTTTTCTGTAGAAAAACTATAAATGTCTGTGAGGTCCATTTATTCTATTGTTTTGTTTATGTCCAGTGTTTCTTTGTTGATTTTCTGCCGTGATGATCTATCCCGATCTGTCACTGGAATATTAAAGTCCCCCTCTAATATTTTGTTGACTTTTGTTTTATTTCTTAGTTCCATCAGTGTTTGTTTTCTGAATCCGGGACCTCCAGTGTTAGGTGCATATGTATTTAGGATAGTTATATCTTCTTAATGAATCAATCCCTTTAGCATTACATAATGACCATTTTTGTCTTTTTGTATGGTTTTTGATTTAAAATTAGTTTGATCTGACATAAGAATAGCTACTACTGCTTGCTTTTGGTTTCCATTTGAGTGAAACATTTTTTCCCATTTCTTTACCTTGACTATATGAGACTCTGAGTTGAACAGCTTTCTTGAAGACAGCAGGTATTTGGATTGTGTTTTTAATCCATTCCACCAATCTATATTTTCAAGTAGTACATTTAGACCATTTACATTCAGTGTTAATATTGATAAATGAGAGACTATTCCAGTCAACATGTTGATTATTGCCAGTTGCTTTGTATTCTCCCTTGTGTTACTGTTCTATAAGGGCTGTGAGTTTTCTCTTTCCAGTGTTTTTACATTTGTGAATGTTGACCATTCTTTTTGGTGTTTAGAGCACTTTCAAGCATTTTTTGTAGGGCAGGTCTAGTGGTGACAAATTCCTTTATTGCATACTTGTCTGGGAAAATTTTTATTTCTCCTTCATTTATGAAGCTTAGTTTTGCAGGATATAAAATTCTTGGCTGACAATTATTCTGTTTAAGATGACTAAAGATGAGACTCCAATCCCTTCTGGTTTGTAAGGTTTCTGCTGAGAATTCTGTTGTTAGTCTGGTGAATTTTCCATTGTACATTATTTAATGCTTTCATCTGGCAGCTTGTAGAATTTTCTCCTGAACTTTGACTTTCGCCAGCCTGATGACTGTGTGACTTCATTTGGAATGAATCTTCCAGGAGTTCAATGACCTTTTTGTATCTGCATGTCTAAATCTCTTATAAAACCAGGGAAGTTATCCTTCATTATTCCATCAAGTAGGTTTCCCATGCTTTTTACTTTTTCTTCTTCTCCCTCAGGGATATTTATGATTCTTATGTTTGGTCATCTTATATAGTCTGGTCATTCTCAAAGATGTTTATTCTTCTTGATTCTGTTTTCTTTTCTTTTGACTGATTAAGTTAATTGAAAAGATTTATTTTCAAGTTCTGAAATTCTTTCTTCTGTTTGATCCAGTCTGTTGTTAAAACTTTGTACTCTCTTTTGAAATTCCCTAAATGACTCTTTCATTTCCAGAGTTCTGTTTTTGATTTTATTTTTATGTCTGTCACTTTAGTGAGTTTTTCATTCATGTCCTGAATTATTTTTCTGGTTTCTTTGTATCGGTTTTCAACTTTCTCATCAATCCCATTGAACTTACTTGTGATCCATATTTTGAATTCCATATCTGACATTTCAAAAATTTCCCTTCATTTGGAGTCTTTTGTTGGGCAGTTAGTGTAACTCTTTGAGGGTGCTGTTAAACTATGTTTTTTTCATACTGCCAGAAGTCTTGCATTGATTCCTTCTTATCTGGAGGAGCTGTCAGTTTTTTGTTTCCCACTGTACTTTTGTGCAGATGGGACATTTTTTTCCTCTTATGGGTTTTACTGTAGTGTATATTAGGTAACAACCTTTGACTTTGTTTTTGGTACTTTGAAATGACCAAGACTCTGAATAAATTCCTTAGTAGTATATAGCTTAATGTGGTTCTCTCAAATGTTAATTATTTGTAGACTGTAATGATGAGGTACTTTATGTGTGAGCAGGTTACATACCTCCTTCTGAGAAAGAGAGGTGAGGGTCTGTGGAATCTTGATTCTTTCTCCAGTCCTGTGCACTTCCAACAATTAGAATTATGTTGAGGCATCCTGTTTTGTTTCCAGATCAGTAGGTGGTGTTTGTGTTTAAGAGTCATTTGAATGAGCAGATGATGAGGTCCGCACCAGCATCCAGATGAAATGGACTGTACACATTGACCTCCCTGACAGTAAGCGGTGCTGGCAGGAGAGAGCTAGATGTGGTGTTGTTTATGGGAGCTATGCCTGGCCGTATTGTGTAAGAAGAATCACTCAAACATTGCAGGTACTGGGCAGGGGCTTGGAATTCCCAGTAGGATCCTTGTGGTTGGCCACCACCAAGACTGATGTGGGGGACAGAGCCAGGTGGGGCTGGGTAGGGCAAGTCTGTGTCCAGGCTCCCAGAGGCTGATGCAAGTGTGGTCCCAACAGTTGTCTTAGATCCCCAGGCTGCTAGGGGAAGTCTGGGGTGGGGAGGAGTTGTGGAGATGCCCTCACCATGCTAAAGGACCTGTTCATGGAGGTGGGGCAATCCACAGTCTAGCAGATAGAAGTGGGGTTCAGGTTGTTCCCTCTCCTTGCTTATCCCTTCCCTGGGTCCTGGTCTGGGTTCCACTGAAAACATCCAGAAATCTCATGCAGGCAGCCCACCCTTTAACTTCACCCTCAGTATCTTCCATTGCCTCTCTGTTGTCTTCACTCTTTCTCTCAAAAATGATCTATTCAAAATATGGACATTTTGCTGGATATCCTGGTTGTATTCCGGAGAAGAGCCATGCTCTAGTCATTCACCTTGCCCTCAAAAATAATTTTTAAATGTCCAAAAACTTGTACAGAGATGTTCATAGAAACGTTATGTATAATAGTCCAAAAGTGGAAACAAAACAAAGTCCATCATCTAATTAATATGTAAAGAAAATGTGGTATATTTGTACAATGAAATATTATGTAGCCAAAAAAGGGAATAAAGTACTGATTCATGCCACAACATAGGTTAATCTTAAGAGCACCATGCTAAAGGAAAGCAGCCATACACAAAAAACCACATGACATATCATCCCACTTATAAAAACTGTACAGAATAGGCAGGTCAGTGGAGACAGAGAGCAAATTAGATCAGTAGTTGCCAGTGTCTAGGAAAAGGGAAGTATGGTAAGTGACTACAAATAGTACACGGCTTCTTTTTGGGTGATAAAAATGTCTTGGAATTAGGTAGTGGCAGTGGAATTAAATAGTTGTATAACTTTTAAATGCGCTAAAACCCTTTGAAATTTTACATTTCAAAAGGACAAATTTTACAGTGTGTGAATTATATCTCCATAAAAAATGAGCAAATATTTATTTTTTGATTTATTAGTGACACACACTATGCCCATATTGGGCACATAAAATATTCTCATAGTCAATTGATATATGGATGAATAGAGGATTGAATGAATAAAAGTGGTGAGATAGAGGGTGCTTCAGAATAATCCAATCCAATTTTTTATCTTTTTTGTTTATTATTTTTTCAAGCTTCTTATTGGTTACAGTTGTTTTTAGCAAACAACACTAACTGTGAGGACATAACAGTTATGTGACTGCTCTGCCTGCCCAAAGAAACATGAAGGATGTAAATGAATCTATCCTTTCACAATGCACTTTTTCAGGCTTTAATCTCAATTTGTCAAAGACACTCCCTGCTGTTGTAGCTAGGGCCTTGGCTTTGTGGAAGTCTTTAAAATTGCATGGATTCAATCAATGAGTTTAATGATGTTTAACAACAGGAACCTGTAAATACAGGAGGTTGAAGTTGTCAGTTTGCTGATATAATCTTGCATGGGTAAGCAATTGAAAGTATCCTGCAGTCAGCCTTGCAGAACAATCTCTGGTAGAAAGAAAACATTTCTTAACTTTTTTCTCTCAGTTTTCAGCTCAAAATATGTCAAGTACAATGACTGTACTTAATCCACTTTAGTTACTCAGAAAAATTTGCAAAGAATGACTAAGATGAAAACAAACAAGAACAAAATATGAGGTCAGGCTATGGCAAAAGGTGCTATTTTAAATATTGAAACATAAAATCTGTGTGGGAGAATTTTATCCTTTTATTCTAGACTTATTAAACTGAAACAACTCCGCTTATTACAGAGAAAAACCATATTGCATTCAGATATGAAGAAGTTGGAATCATTTTTAAGATTTAAATAAGCTGAATCATCTATAGAAACAAGTAACAGTGTTGCCAAGTGCTACACTTCTTTCCATTAAAGACTTTTTTAATTGGCTCATGACAGGTAGCTGAAGTATATTTTAAATTACTGCTATTTCTTCTTTCTACTTTATTGATAAGGATTTCATATCCTTTCACTCATATCAATTTTTATTGAACATGGAAAAGCATTGCAGGGAAATGAACAAACTGCATAGATGATAGTCATTTATTGAGATGGCCAAACCTCTTAGCCAAGCATTTCCCTTTAGTGCAGTATAATTTAGTATGGTTCAATTTTCTATTGAGAAACAAAGCTGACCTCATGTTTGTGTTATAGAATTTGAATTTGCATGTATGCAATTTAGTACAACAGCGTAATCCTATTTACATTGTATTATTGCAACCTTTCAAAAAGAAATCTAAGAAACTGTTTTTTATTATTAAGATATGTTCCAGCAAGAAATGATGAAAAAAAATGACCTATAGAACAGGCCATGAAATGAACATTTTAAAGAACAATTAGGCCCTTTGGTCTCATTCAATTTCTTTATTATTAATTTTAGCTACTATTCCTCAAATTTTTATTCAGAATGATTGGTAGAAAAAATCCTAAAATAAAATGTTTTTATGAACCCATTTCTATTTCTCCTATTACAAAGGAGAAGCAAAGAAATAATTTATCTCTAATCTTCACTGGTGATTACAATATTTGTCAGGAAAGTAGGTAAATGATCAAAATAAGTGGAGGCAAATTTTTTTTAGTCAGTCTACATTTAAGTAGAGTGTCATTCTGGAGATATCAAAAACAATGGCTTAACAACAAAGTGACTATAATCAATAATAAGTTAGAGTATACTTTAAAATAACTAAAAGAATGGAATTGGAATGTTCCTAACACAAAGAAATGTTAAATGCCTGGGGTGATGGATATCCCAATTATCCTGATTTGATTAATTCACATCGTACGCCTGTACCAAAACATCACATGTACCCTACAAAGAGGTACAACTATTATGTATCCATAATGTTGCAAAATTAAAAATTAAAAAAAGTCAATGACTTAAAATCCTGATTCTACCCTTTATTATCTATGTGTTCATGAAAAATTTATTTAATATTTTTTTAAACTTTGATATCCTCACCTTGAAAAAGTAAATACTAAATTCTGGGGATAAAAGAACCAGTGTCAGAGAATTAAGGAAAAAAAAAAAAAGAAAGGATTTGGTATACTGCCTGACACATTTTTTTCAGCAAATGCGTTCCCCTCTTTCCCTTCCTCTTTCCTTGCCTCCCCCATCCTCCTTCCCCTCTGTCTTTCCTTACCTTCCTTCCTTCTTTCCTTCTTCCCTTCCTTTTTTCCTATTTTTTCCTGATATTAGTGATCTAGTTGCTAGCTACCGGGGTCATTTTATCACCTCATAAGGCCCTACACAATCACGTTTTTGTCCATATCATTCCATAATATATTACAGTAATATGGTCAGCACAAATTTAACAAATTATTTTTATAAAATAAATAATTGATTATAGGTTTGATTTTAAATTATTTGACCATTTAATTAAGGTAACCCATCCTTTCTTAGATGTCATTAAGTATTATTTGTAAAACTTAAGTGAAATATGTCTCCAATGGGATGTTTTCAATTGGATATTAAATTTAACAATCAATTGCAATAGTTTTGAAGACATGTATAAATTTTGTAAGATTCTTGTCACATAGTGTACTCAAGATAGGTATTGTTTTCACATGTCAATTCTGTAGCCCTTTGAAAATGGAGCTTCTGATGCATTTTGGATTAAATTTTATTGGTTGGTTAACCCATAAAACAACATATTAAGTCTGTGTTTATAGTCATAGTTTTACCAGTAAATCTAACAAACTATTATTTAACTGTTGATGTTAACAAATATTTGATAGATTATCAGTGTTATTACATAACAGATGGATGATTAAATGCAAAAAAAATTCAACAATGCCATTTATCCTCTACCAAAATCTCTGTAATCACAGCTACTTTTTACATAACTAATGGTTACATTTGGTTAAATATGGTCTTGAAATTATTATTTAGAAAACTCAAGGCTCTTGGATACTGGCGCCTTTAGGTATAATTCATGTTCACAATTAGTGATTCTAAGAAAGTTGCTCCAACTCCAAGTGAGAAAATCTGTTATACAAAGTTGGAGAGGAGGGGCCATCACTTTCAGGAGATTTTCTTTTCCAAAAACACACACGCTTTTTTGCTAACAAGAAGTTTTTGTTGTTTTTGTTTGACACATAAAATTTTACTGCTGAATTCCTAATCAAAATGCTTTATCCATTTAAAATGTATACTGAATGGGGAAAGGGTCAGGACAGATAGATTGGTTAAATTAAATTCTATATTTTTATTTTATAAGTGTATGTCGCTATACTTTTGTATACATAACAATAACAATATTTCAAGCCAATCTAACCGAAAGCAAGCAGTTCTCAGACTTGGAGTGTCTTGTTTGCTTTTAATTTACATTTAGATTGTATCTTATTCTAGCTGGGAAGTAGTAGTCATTCCAGTAAGTAGAATAGTGAAACTGTATATATGTCTGAAATTGTTACACGTTGGTATTACTGTGTCTGTTGGGGATGCTGACATAAGTAGGTTTAACAAAGTGATTCAATTTTCAATCTGTTTGAATTTTATGAAAACTAAATTGTATAGAATGATACTTGAAGCTTTAATTAGAAGTTAATTTCAGGTCACTGAGTAATTTTACTTATATCAGGGCATCACAGGCAGGGCGGAATGATGACATGTTGTAACGTTTTGGGTGTTTTTGGTGTTATTCCTTTCGTTTTCACAGCAGTTGAAAGGTTTCCTCCATGTTCACTAAGGACAGAGGGACAGGAGCTCAGTCTTTCAGGAAAGGATACATTTGTGGACTTCCTACTCTGCATATAGAATCGTGCAATGTCAACATTTATTAAAAAGGAATGATAGCCTGTTCTTCCTTGTGCATATTAAGGGGAATTCAGGAGAGAAAATATAAATGCAGGCAATTAAAGAACAAAAGCAATATGATTTGTAAATTACTACAAGAATGTAAAATAAAGGTGAAAAAGTACATCAGTGAGGGTTAACTTAAATCTTGAATTGAGAAGCAGACTATAACCACATAATTAAGCTGAGCTACTTACAGTTGCCCGAATGCTTTTTTCTAATCTCAAATCTTTTGCCCAGACTGACCATCCTTGGATCCTATTATGCTGTTATTTAAAGTATTTTAAAAGTTTTTGGAATAGCTCAATGTCATCTTTAAGTCTCCTCTGAATTACCCAAATGTAGAATTAACTGTTTCCTATATTGTGTTGCACTAGCACCTAGTACTTACTTTCATCACATAACTATTTAGGTACTTGTGTATCTCTCCAACTTGACTATGAGTTCCTAGAAGGCAAAGCTTTGCTATATTTATTCTGGATCCTGGTTAGCTAATCCATGCTCCCAGACTTTACTCCTCTACCCAAACCCTAGGGTATCTAAACAAGAATTATTTTCTTTGCACCCTCTGTTTGGGAAAACTAATTTGATTCTATTATTTCAAATTGCAGCCTAAGACTCTTCAGCTATATCTGTGACTCGCATTTGAGTGTCTTCTCTGAGATTTGACTTACAGTCAACTATCTACCTGACATCTCTACCTGAGTGCCATACAGGTGCCTCTACCTCCACATTTTGTAAACTCTGCTCATTTTTCCCATTCACTATATTCCCTCTTTTGCCTCCTAAGCCAGGATATTAAAATCATTCTTGGTTATTCTCTTTCTTATTCTTCACATAAAATTTGTCATCAATTGTGTATAATTGTACTTTCCAAAATCCATCTCCTTGATCTTCATCATCGCTGCCACCACCTGACATCCTCTAATATCTTTCTCTCATTTCAATCACTGAACTTCTGTTGCATTGGCCTCTTTCATAGACTCAACACCGTGACTCTTGCCCACCTCAGTACTTATGCATAATGCTGTTCTTTCAGAGGAACTCAAATATGAATTTTGCAGCATGGCTATTTCTATTCTTCATTCAGCTCTCAGCTTAATTTTACTTCCCTGAGGACAACACTGAGCCACCCAGTTTGTCCTGGAATCTGCTCTCACCCGGATACTTTCTTACATAGCACTTTGTCTCCTTCTTAACACTTAAAATCTCATTATTTTGTATTTATTTCTGCCTTAACTATTTAGCATTTATTTCTCCATTATAATTTAAGAGCCATGAAAATGTATTCATCTCACAAATATTGCCAAGCACCTAGCACGAAGCTGAGCATAGGACTTCTAAAAATATTTGTTAAAAAATTAATGCATACATTTAAAAATAATCAGGAAAAATATCATATCCAAAAGAATACAAGTAAAATAAACTAGAATAAACATGCTATAATACAAGTTCATAAAATCAAGTAAGTAATTTTAGTTTTAATCACAATGTTCCTTTGTCTTAAGGCAGTTTGGAATGTTGTATGTGTTCAATAAACATTTTTTGAGTACATGGAAGATTTAAAAGGTAATGTTTAAAGTAATTTTGAATGACAGAATAAACTTTGAGATCTTCTTCCAAGCTAAATAAAAAAATAGACTCTTTTATTTCCATATACTATATGGATAGTGATACTTTATTTTCTATAAAAATTCTGATAAATATATTCACTGTTTTATAAGAATAAAAGGGGTAAAAACAGGTTTTTTTAGGTCACTGTATAAGATAATGTAATCAAGGTAATGAAGACTAAAATAACCTAAAAATCAAGAGCACAGTAATAAATTTACCAACCGTCAGAATGACTTTCACAGAGGGAAAAAAAAGAAAACACATTTTAGACTTTGATCTCTAAGTATGAAAAAGCAAACATTTTTTTTTAAATTTAAAATATACATTTGGTGATATAAAACTTCTATAAATATTGGTTTTCTGTCATTTCATACGGTAGCTTTTCAAACATAAAACGTTACAACAGTTTTGCCATTTATTTCTTCCCAAAGTTGATGCTTTAGGCTAGCTTTTCCAACCCTGCTTCTGTGTCCCTCTACTCTCTCCACATGATGATAGAAAAGACTTCTAAGATAACATCTGAGTTTTAGAGAATTCACAATAGAAAAAACAAGCAAGTTAATAGCATAAGGAGGAAAATAATCATCTTTATTTTGGGTTTAACTTTCAAATGATAAGTCTATTTGAGAAAGAATGAGAGAAATACATTTTATATAGTTAAATGTCCCTCCAATTCTGTAAGTTTAATAAACATAATATAAATCCCCTTTGAAAAATATATATATATAATCATATTTAAGTTACATCCTTTAAAAACAGCAGATCAAGTTTAATCCTAATTAAGTTGTGCGTATCTTAGGACCGTGTTCAGTGACGATTTCAAAAGGGAAGGCAAATCTCAAATCTTCTCAAAAAGTGGGGGTATTATGTCACTTTTCATGTTTAGTGATATTTGTTTCATGGGATGTTATGGAAAACATTTAGAAAAATTCTTTGTATAGACCCCAAGACCCCTGACAACACCATGATATGATTCATTTTTAACTTGAGTAACAGGTGGGATTTTTAGCAGTGGTTTTTGGTTATTGTCAAAAAAAAGTGAACAACATTTCTTTGTAAAACTAAAATTATATGATAAGGAAGGACTTACTAAGGTAATAGTAAATTCATTATATTGAACTGTTTCATGAAATCCTGCTTTGAGGACCTGTGCTTATTGTTTCCCTTTGAATATTAGATTCTTATCTAAATAATGTGAAAATTGTAGTTAGTAATTTGTTTATTTCAGAATATTACACGTTTTGGTTACATAATTTACTTTTGTACAGTTTGTGTGCTCTTCGCCTAGTTAGTGTGCATCGTACCCATTAGATGTGAATTTACCCATCCCCTCTTCCCCACCCCCCACCTACTTGGTTTCCCTTGACTTTTACTTCCATATGTGCACATACATGTTGATCATTTAGTTTCAATTTAGTATGGAGTACATGTGGTGTTTGTTTTTCCATCCTTGTGATACTTCGCTATGAAGAATGGTCTCCAGTTGCATCCAGGTTGTTTCAAAAGGTATCAGTTCACCGTTGTTTTCTGTGGCTGAGTAGAACTCCATGGTATACATATTCCACATTTCATTGATCCACTCATGTATTGATAGGCTCTTGGGTTGTTTCCACATCTTTGCAATTGTGAATTGCTTGGCTATAAACATTCAAGTGCAAGTGTCTTTTTTATAGAACGTCTTTTTTTCCTTTGGGTAAATACCCAGCAGTGGTATTGCTGGATCAAATGGTAGGTCTAATTTTAGTTCTTTGAGGTGTTTCCAACTACTTTCCATAGAAGTTGAACCAGTTTGGAGTCCCATTAGCAGTGTGTAAGCGTGCCTTTCCCTCTGCATTCTTGCCAGCACCCGTTGTTTTGGGACTTTTTTATACAAGCCATTCTCACTGTAGTTAGGTGCTCTCTCATTGTGGTTTTTGATTTGCATTTCCCTGATGATTATAGATGTTTAGCATTTTTTTCATGCATTTTTGGCCATTAGTCTATCTTCTTTTGAAACCTTTCTGTTCATGTCTTTTGCCCACTTTTTAATGGGATTGTTTGAGTTTGTGAATTTTTAATAGAATAACATTTTGCTATAATGAAGTAGTTTAAATTTAAACACAAGAGGTCTGTTTCAACTTTCAGATTGTCATCAAGTTTTCTTGTTAAATTTATTTTTTTAACTGACAAATATAGTATATATTCATCATGTATAGTATGTGGTTTTCAAATATGCATATATTGTGGAATTGCCCAGTTGTACTAATTAACATACGCATTACCTCACATGCTTATAATTTTTTTGTTGAGAACATTTAAAATCTAGTCTCAGAGATTTCCAAAATTGTAAGATGTTGTAATTAACTGTAGTGATCAAGCTGTACAACAGATAACTTGAACTTACTCCTCATAACTGAAATTTTGTATCTTTTGAGAAATATCTTCCCAATCCTCCACGTGCCACAAGTCACTGGTAACTATCATTCTACTTTCTGTTTCCATAAGCTCAACTTTTTTAGATTCCACGTAAGTGAGATCAGGCGTTGCCTGGCATATTTCACTTAGCATAATGTTCTCCAAATTCATCCGTGTTGTTGCAAATAACAGAATTTCCCCTTTGTTAAGGCTGGATAGTATTCCAGTGTGTATATGTACCTGTGTATATATACCACATTTTCTTTATTCATTTATCCATTGATGAACATTTAGGTTGATTCTACATCTTGGGTAATGTGAATAATGCTACAATGATTATGAAATACATATATCTTCTCAACACATTGATTTCATTTCCTTTGCATGTATGCCCAATAGTAGATTGCTGGATAATGTGGTTGTTCTAGTTTTAATTTTTTGAGATTCTTCCATACTGTTTTCCATAATGGTTGTATGTACTACTTTACCTTCCCACCAACAATATGTGAGGGTTCCTTTTCTCTATATCTTTATCAATGTATGTCTTTCATCTTTTTGATAATAGCCATTCTAATAGCTATGAGATGATATTTCATTATGGAAAATTTGCATTTCCCTGATGATTAGTGATGCTAAGCATTTTTATATATTTATTGGTTATTTGTATGGCCTTCTTTGGAGAAATGTCTATTCAGGTCCTTTGTCTATTTTTTAATTGGGGTATTTGTTTCCTTGCTGTTGAGTTGCTTGAGCTTGTTATATAATTTCGATATTAACCCTTTATCAGAGGTATAATTTAAAATATTTTATCCCTTTCTTTAAGTTCTCTCTTCACTCTGTAATTGTTTCATTCACTGTGTAAAAGCTTTTCAGTTTGATATAATCCCACTTGTCTATTTTCTCTTTTGTTGTCTGTGCTTTTGGGATCATAGCGAAAAAAATCATTGCCCAAACCAATTTCACAGAGATTTTCCCCTACATTTTCTTCCAGTACTTTTACAATTCCAGGTTTTACATTTAAGTCTTTGATCAATTTTGAGTTGATTTTTGAGTATGGTGCAAGATACGGGTACAATTTTATCTTTCTGAATGTTGTTACCCAATTTCCCCTACATGCTTTACTGGAGACTATCTTTTCCCCATTGTGTGTTTTTGGCAACACTGTCAAAAATCAATTGACTATAAATAAGTAGATTTCTCTCTAGGCACTCTATTCTGTTTCATTGTCTATCTGTCTATTTATAAGCTAGTACCATGCTGTTTTGATTACTGTGGCTTTGTAGTACCTTTGAAATTAGGTACTGTAAGGTTTCTTGCCTTCGCTCCTCCTCCGCTACTATTCTCAAGATTTATTTGGCTATTTGGGATCTTTTCTGGTAGTATACAAATTTCAGGATTTTTTTTTTCTATTTTGTGAAAACTGTAATTGTAATTTTGATAGAGATTGAATTAAATCTGTAGCTACATTTCGGTAGTATAAACATTTTAATAATATTAACTCTCCCAATCCATGAACACCAGATATCTTTTCATTTATTTATGCCTCCATCAATTTCTTTCATTAATGTTTTATAGTTTTCAGTGTACAAATCTTTTACCTCCTTGGTTACATTTATACTAAAGTATTTTTTGTAGCTATTGTACATGTGATTGTTTTCTTGAATTCCTTTTCAAATAGTTCATTGTTAGTATACAGAAACATGACTGATTTTTGCATGTCGATTTTGTATCCTGCAACTTTACCAAATTAATTTACTAATTCTACCAGTTTTTGCTGGAGATTTTAGAATTTCAGATATATATAATTAGGCCATCTGCAAACAGGGACAACTTGATTTCTACTTTTTTTTTTATATATATGCTTTTATTTCTCTCTCTTGCTCAATTACTCTGGCTAAGGTTTCTAGTATTATTGTGTATAGAAGTGGCAAGAGTGAGCATCCTTGTCCTGTACCTGATCTTAGAGGAAAGGCTTTCAACTTTTCACCATTGAATATGATACTAACTATGTGTTTGTCATAGATGGTCTTTAACTGTGTTGAGGTACATTCTTCTATACTTAATCTATTGAAGTTTCTATCATGAAAGGATGTTGAATTTTGCCAAATGTTTTTTTCTGCAGCTATTGAGATGATCATGTGGCTTCTGTTCTTCACTTTGTTATGGCTGTGTATCAATCACGTTCATAGATTTGTATATGTTAAACCATCCTTATATCCAAGAGGTAACTCCTACTTGATTGTGGTTAATGATCCTTTTAATGTAATATTAAATTTGATTTACTAGTATTTTCATGAGGATTTTTTGCATCTGTGTTCATAAGGAATATTGGCCTATAGATTTCTTTTCTTGTAGTGTTCTTGTCTGGCTTTGGTACTCAAAGTAATACTGGCTTCATAAAAGGACTTTGCAAATATTTCCTCCTCTTCAGTTTTTTTAGAAGAATTTGAGAAGAATTGATATTGTTTCTTATTTAGAAGTTTGATTGAATTCACCAGTGAAGCCATAAGTCCTGGGCTTTTCTTTGATGGAAGATTTATTTTTACCAGTTCAATCTCCTTACTTGTTATTGATCTATTCAGATTTTCTATTTCTTCATGATTCAGTCTTGGTAGATTATATGTGTCTAAGAATTTATCCATTTATTCTAAGTTATTTAATTTGTTGATATATAATTGTTCATCATAGTCTGCAATAATTCTTTGTATTTCCTTGGTATAAATTTTAATGTCTCCTCTTTCATTTAAATTTTCATTTGTTTGTGTTTTCACTCTTTTTCTCTGTGTTAATATAGCTAAAAGTTTATTGACTTTGTTTTTCTTACCACAAAACCAGCTTTTAGTTTGGCTGATCTTGTTCTTTCTAGTATCTATTTCATTTACTTCTGCTCTGATCCTCATTATTTCCATCCTTCTATGAAATGTAGGCTTAGTTTGTTTTTCTATTTCCAGTTCCTTGTTGTGTAAGGCTAGATTGTTTATTTGAGAATTTTCTTCTTTATGATGTAGTTTATTGCTATAAATTTTCCTCTTAGATCTGCTTTTGCTGCATTTTATAGGTTTGATATGTTGTGTATCCATTTTTGTTTGTTTCAAAATAGTTTACTTTCCATTTTAATTTCTTCTTCAACTCATTGATTGTTCAGGGGCATTTTATTGAATATCTACATATATATGTGTTTTCTGAAATTCCTCCTGTTATTGATTTCTATGTTCATATCATCATGTTCAGAAAAGATACTTGATATTATTTTAATGTTATTACATTTTTTTAAGACTTGTTTTATGATTAAATGCATGATCCATCATGGAGAATGTTCCATGTGCACTTGAGAAGAATGTGTTTTTTTCTGCTGTTAGATGAAATGTTCCGTATGTTTGCTAGGTTCATTTGGTTGAAAGTGTAGTTTAATCCCAATGTCTGCTTGTTGATTTTTTTTTCTTGATGACCACTTTCCCATTGCTGAAAGTGAAGTATAGAGTCCTGTACTATTATTGTGTTGTAGCTTATCTTTCCCTTCAGACCTATTAATATTTGCTTTTATATTTTGTTGCCGTGATGTGGTTGTGTGTGTGTGTGTGTGTGTGTGTATGTGTATTCATAACTGTTGTATCCTATTGATGAACTGAACTCCTTTTCATTATATAATGACTTTCTCTGTCCTTTTTATAGTGTTTAACTTAAATTCAATTTTATTTGATATAATTATAGTTACTTCTGCTCTATTTGGTTTTTATTTACATGGAATATCTTTTTTCATCCCTTCATTTTCAGTCTTTGTGCATCCTCAAACCTGAAGTTAGTCTCTTGTGGGTAGCATATAGTTGGTCTTGTATTGTTGTTTTGTTTTGTTTTGTTTATTTTAATCCATTCCGCCACTCCATGTCTTTTGATTAGATAATTTACTCTATCAACATTCAAGGTAATTATTAATAAGTAATTATTGATTCAAGAACTTGCTTATTTTTTAATTGTTTTCTTAATGTTTTCTTATTGTTTCGCAGATCATTCTTTCCTTTCTTTTTCTAGCGCTCTTACTTTAAGATTAGGTAATTTTCTCAGGTAATATGCTTTGATTCCTAACTTTTTATCTTTTGTGTTCCACTATAGCTTTTTGCTTTGTGGTTACAATTAGGCTTACAAAAATATCTTATAATTATGGCAAGCTATTTTAAGCTGATAATGACTTAACTTTGATTACATAAGAGGACTACCCTTTAACTCCATCCCTGTCTGCATTTTGAATTTCCAATGTCACAATTTACATCTTTTTATGTTGTGTATCCCTTAACGAATTATTGTAGCTATGATTATATTTAATTGTTTTATCTTTTAACTTTCATACTAAAGATATAAGTAATTTACACACTATTATTACAGTATTAGAGTATTCTGAATTTGACTATGTACTTACTTTTATTAGCAGGCTTTACACTTTCATATTATCTCGCATTACTAATTAGCATGATTTTCTTTCAGTTCAAAGAGCTCTCAGTTGCATTTCCTACAGACAGTACTGTTGGTGATGTACTCTTTTAACTTTTGTCTAAAAAATCTATCTAACCTTCATTTCTGAAGGAAAGCTTTGCTGGGTAAATTGTTTTTCTTTGGCAGTTTTATCTTTCAGCAAATTTGAGTATGCTAGTCCTCCCTTATGCATACTTTTGCCTTCCATGGTTTCAGTTATCCATAGTTAAGTTCAATTCAAAATTATTAAATGAAAAATTCTAGAAATAAACAATTTACAAATTTGAAATTATATGCTGTTCTGCTTAGTGTGATCAAAGCTTCCATCATCCCATTCCATCCTCCCCAGGAACTGAATCATCCCTTTATCCTTTGTAGCCATGTTTATATATACTCTACAGGAAAAATATAGTATATATAGTGTTTGGTATTTTTTGTGGTTTCAGATATCCACTGGAAGTCTTGGAACACATCCCTCACAGATAAGGGAGATACTACTGAATACCAACCCCCTCCTTCCTGGCCTGTAAGGTTACTGCTGAAAAATCCACTGCTAGACTTATTGAAACTCCCTTATATGTGTTATACTTCTTTCCTCTTATTGTTTTCAGGATCCTTTCTTTGCTTTCAGTTTTTTAATTTGTATTTATGGGATACAAATGTAATTTTGTTACATGGATATATTGTGTAGTGTTGAAGTCAGGAATTTTAATATTTCCATTAGCCAGATAATATACATTAGACTAAGTAATTTTGCTTATGATATGCCTTGGTATAGTCTTGTTTGGAATGAATCTGATTGGAGATTTTGATCTTCCTGTGTCCAAATATTTATATCTTTCCCCATATTTATAAAGTATTATGCTATTACTGTTTAAAATAAGCATTCCCTTCCTTTGTCTTTCTCTTATTCTTCTTTAAATCTTATACTTCAAACATTTGCTCTTGTGATATTTGTTACATAAATCCCATAAGCATTTTTCATTTATCATTTTTCTTTTTTCTTCTCTGATTATATATTTTCAAATAGATTGTTATTGAGTGTACAGATTTTTTTCTTCTGATTGATCAATTCTGCCATTCACACTCTCTATTGAATTTTGCATTTCCTTCACTGTATTTTTCAGCTCCAGAATTTCTGGTATTTTATAATTTCAGTCTTTCTGTTAAATTTATAATTTTGCTCATTTTTTTCCCAATTTCATATATTTCTCTGTACTATCTTGAAATTTTCTAAACTTTAAGACAATTATTTAAAATTCTTCATCAGTAGGTTCATAAGTCTCCATTTCTCTAGGGTCTTTTACTGGTGATTTTTTTAGTTGCTTTTGTGGTATCATGTTTTCCTGATTATTCTTCTTCTTTGTGGCCATGAGTTGGTATCTGTGCATTTGAAGATATAGGGACTTATTCCAATCTTTACAGACAACAATTGTCTGGGCAAGCCCTTTACTAACAAATCCAAATAGATATTCTGGGCAGGCCATCTAGAATGTTTCACTTGTGGGCTTGCTCAGTCCTTAGGTGTGATGGCCTGGTGTCTGGATTAGCAGGTAGGTGGGCTGGAGCCTGGATCCATTCATTATTACTTCTGTCAGATTATCTGGTTAAAGAAAATCATAAGAGAAGCCAAAATACAAAGAAATGAAGAATAGATTCCACTTTAAGATGGAAGGTGATGTAAAGCATTTTAGTTATGTTTATAATTTATCACAGGTGTTATGAATTTTATGTATTTTGTAATTAAAAATAATTAGAATAAGTGTTTTTCATAGAGGAAAACATCCTTAATATCAATAAGTCTTAGAACATTTGAGCTATGCAATTTAGAATACAGGATTTTAGAATGTTTATAAATTATTCTCTTTAAAAACTAGGCACAGATAGAGGATATATTTTGCATATAAGCAGACCTTCAAAAGGGCACATTTTCTTGGAAAATTAACTACCAAGTCTTTTCTCTAATTATTTTTCCCCTCCTTTATACTTTTACCCAAATATTTTGTACTTGAATGTCTTCTGATTATAGGGAAGAAATCATATTTTTCATTTTTTGAAATTAAATAAATATTTTATCATCTACTCTTATACAGTATATTGCAGTAATTTTCTACAGGTTTATTTCCCTTTTGGAGGGAATCATGATTTAATTAATATGACCAGGATCTTTTAAAAATGTTTTTGGTTCATATTCAGATACCAGACACTCTGAGGCTGTGCAAACCATGTAACTTTTATCTCTGCAGTGTCAACAATTATATTTGCTTCTGGCTTATTTCCATATCTTTTATGAAAAAATATCTTAATTTTGTTATTTTATGTGTGGTATTTGCATACTTGCAAACGTACCATTCACACAAATATTTTTTTATAAGCTTAAACATGATCAAACCATTTTTAGAGGATTATAAACATAGGAATCATATTAACTTTTCTATTCTATGAGCATATCTTACATACGTTCCTCTTGGACATATAAGATATGCTTGCACAGGTACTACAGATATAGAAGTCTATAGATGGGAGAAAAAAGACTTATGACATGAAAAAAAATATGACAGAAGAAAAAAAGGTGAGGAGGAAGGGATTGATGTACAAGAGCCAAAAAATAAATAAATAAAGTTATGTATAAACTTCCTTTCCTTTTCTTTCACAGTTTTCTTTGCTTTTGCTCTTTCGAAAATAAACTGTACAATAAAACAAACCAATGTAGTATTTCTGAATCTTTAAGCATGCTTCAAAAATACCGATGGTTTACTTTGAGAAGAGCAGCATAAGTTGGCTGATACGAGTTCAGATACAACCCTCTCCCACTTTTACAAACTGAGATGAATTGAGTAAGCCTCACTGATCCACATTTTCTTCAACATCACATGAATATGATAATAGCTGCTTATCATTGTCAATGTAAAATTTTATTTTATTGAAAAATTAAAATATTTAGTGACAAGTACAATTTTCCAATAAATTATAGTTGCTTTATTAATATACACCAAAATCTTTTTGTGACTACAAAGACCATCCTCTGTCCTCTATTCTGTCTCTAATATACATGAAGATTTTTCATATTTGTTATAAATAAAATATATGTACATTAAATTTTGAAAACTCATCTTATGAAGTATTTTATTTGAGCAAATGTGCCTGCATTGTTTAAAATCTTAGGGATATTAGTGAATTTCAATTTCATCTTTCTTATCTTTATGTGTTTTTGAAAAAATAAAGAAATTAAAAATTTATATGCAAAGTTTCAATTAAGGACAAAATTATTAAAAGGCTAATCAGTAGTATTGACAGTAAGAAAAAGTGTTTTTGTGACTCACATAATAATTCTTTAGTAACTCCTCTTATAATATGGTCAAGGAAATGAAGCTCAGAGTTACAACATATAGAAATATTAAGAATACTTCATATGTGTTGACATAGATCTCTAATTTTAATATGATAGCATGTGAACTTAGAAAAAATTAAATTCTAGCTTCAATATGACACATTTCAATACCATGTTTTAAGAATCAACTAATCACATTAATTTTTCAGCTTAGGGTATAGTCTGTTTTGCCAAATATTATTAATATATACTTATAGAAAGTAAATAAATATATCTCTATACCCTCTAAATTATTGAGATGATGGTTAAAGTAGGCCAAGAATCATGATAAAGAAGTGAAAGAATTAGTCACTGACTTCAGGAAGTACCTATTTGATTAGTGTCAAGTGTCAAATGATTACAAATCATCAACATCAGTGTCTCTGGGACAAGAATCCCACCCTTTAGTGTCTTTTTTCCTCTTGTTTGTTTGGACCTAAATTACCTTCTTTCTTTTATCAAACTAAAGCTTTCAAAATTCAGTTCTCACACTGATTCTTGGACATCTTTTCAAACCCCACTGAAGACATGGTGCCTTATCCCTATGTCCAGACACTAGGTTAGCCTTTTCCACAAGATGTAGGACATTGGAGTAGCATGTGCTTGTGTGTGTCACTGTGCTTGACTATCACAATGTCAGCATAGAAGAGACATGGGAGAGAGGGTCAGTGAAAAATTTACCTACACACTACAAATGTGTGTGTGTGTGTGTGTGTGTGTGTGTATGGGTGTCTGGATGTGAGAAAATTGTTTTAAATTACCTATTACATAATATTACTGCCTTACTAAAAATGATCTATTGGCCACCAATCACAATTAGAAAGAAATCCAAACTAATTTTCATGGCCAGCTTGAGCCTATATTATTTTTCCCTACCTCCTTATAATGACATTTATCATTTTCTTCAGTCCCAGTATTTTTTTTCCCTTTTCTTCTTTAACTTTTAAAATTGTTTGAAAACCTCAAGCTACTACCCTCTTTGGAGATGTGTACAATATTTCCTCTAAGCCTGAAATGCTTTTATATTTTCATAGCTGATTGTTCATTATTCACCTCTCAGCTTAAAAGGTAGCATTCTAAAAGAATGCTTATTCTAAGGATAGAATAAGAGCACTTGTTCTAAAACAGCCATAGAAAACTTCCTCAAGTCACTCTCTCTCCCACTGCCTCATATTTCCTCTTTACTAAAGATTTTTTATGTTCTAAAATGACATTACTTATTTTCTTTTATTTAGCATCTTTTTCTACCAATTAGAATGTAAGTTTTTAAAAGGTAAATTTCTTACTTGTTTGCTATGAAGCAAATACTCAATGAATGTGCGTGTGTGTTTTGGATGAGTAATCTTTGAATCAATAGACAAATACGTGCATGCTGGGCTGGCATGGCACTGGGGGACTCTATGACTCCCTCCATTCACACTTACTTCTTAAACAAAGAGTGGGTGGTTTCTCTCCTAGAATACCTCCAAGTCAGTGTTACATTCCCTATGTGTGTTGGAAGAAAGTTTATTATCACTGTGCTAAAGGGATCGTTCAAATCTCCTTTTATCCTGAACATGTTTAGATAGCTGTTGTGCTACTCATAGAAAAAGTGATAGAGAAAACTGCACACCACTTGGTTTATTGGCTTCCAAGTCAGTTATATTTTTCATTTTAAATCTGAGAGATAATCAATACACTGGGATGTATTCCAGGTATGTTTTTAAGACAGCAAACTGCAAATGTGATATGACCTGAAGTTGGAAAAAGTAAAGAGTGTGTGTGTGCGTGTGTGTGTTAGAGGAGGGGGGTCAGTGTATTTCAATGGCATCTCTGAGCAAAGGCAGCAAGATGAATTTTGAAAGATAGGAATGTAGCTTTTTTTCAGTAGGATCATCCTAAGCTTTAGGTAGTTTCTGTCTTTTTTCTTTCAAAAGTATGAAAGGATCTTATCAAATGTTATTCACGATTTTTACAGTATTTTATTTCACTTATTTACAACGGTTGATTCTATTAGGGCTTGAGCTAACCCACTGCAAGAGAATTATTTTGAACAAAGACACAGTAAATTACTACAAGGTATATGTCAAAATAGTTTCTGAAAAAGGTATCTATTTTATTAGGAAACAATATACAGTAGGAGAATTGGACTAATTTTCTTCAGGAAATATAAAGTTATATTAGTTACCTTTGCAGACATTTTCCAAATAATAAAATTTATATTTTAAAAAACCATTCGTTATATATTGTCCTATACTTACTTTCTTCAAACTCCCTGGGCTTTTTGTGAATTATTTTCTATTACATTCTTTCTTTCATGGATTCCTTCTCTAATGTGTGTTTATTATGAAACTATTAAATACCGGATACACCTATAGTGAGGACTTGCGTCTCCAGCTTTGCAGTGCACACTTCTTACTTTTGACTGGGAATCATTACCTAGCTTTTAAGAGCGCTCATTATATCCCAGGCATTCTTCTTAGTGCTTTACCTGTGAAATGGACAGTTTTATTAATATCATTTCCCATTTTAAATACAAAAAAAATTAGGCCTCAGAGCATATAGATCACTGTGCCAAACTAATAATTTTTAATAAGTGTTAAAAATGAGATTTATGTACATAAATTGGATAGTTTGCCTGTGCCCATGTGTTTGGCTGCCACTCTATTTTATCCTTTTATCCTGGACTCTTCCAATATTATGCTATTCATTTACTTTCTTATGTTCTTAACTAAATTTAATATTTTTAAACATTTTTTAATTATAAAAATAACAAATACTCTACAGGAAATTTGAAAAATGGCAAAAATACCCATATTAACACTACATTGTAACTGTTATTCTCTATTCTATGCTTTAAGCAGGAAACAGATGTAATCATAGTACATGAGGAAATCCATGTCCTGCTTTTCTCAGTGTTCATTTTATTATAATTTTCCCACAACGTTACATACAATTCATAATCATTATATTTAGAGACTATAAATGTCTTTTGAGTTGATATATCATTATATATTTAACACCCTCATTGATGGACATTTTACTCCTTTGAATGGGGGAAGAACATATGATTTTATAGTGTAAAAAAAGCACTTTGGACCTTTGATTCAAATTACATTAAACATGTAAAATTATTTGACATCTTTATGATAGCTAGTCTTCCATGGACTGTGATTTGTCTTTTAAAATGTACATTAACAAATGGGTTTTTGTATTCTACCATTCAACAGTCACAGTGATAGGTTTCAAGGATGCTAATTGGTAGGAACAGTCTCTTAAATTCAAGAAGCTCCTAATCCAGTAGGGGGCGACAGAAATCCGAACCACTGTAAAATATGAACATATATAAAATTAGGCCAAAAAGGGCTTGTGGGCAAGTTGGCATTTACAAAGGGGAGGGTAGAGGGATGATATGAGTAATGCAGAGAGAGAGAACTTTCTCACTTGCTCGATATAATACACATATATATATAATATAATATATAACTATAATTATTATATATAATATAATAATTATATTATAATATATATTATAATTAACTAAGAGGAAAAATACAACCTATATGTTTAGAAAATAGTTTTAAATGATTTTAAAATATATAACAGATAAAAATATCCTGAACAATAATTTAAGCATACTAACCTTGAATAATGCTAATTTTGCATTAGTTATATTTGAAAAGATTTATTTTGAAATGCGAATTTAAAAACTCTGTAAATGGAAGTACAAAATTTTAAATTTTGTACATGATGATATTAACTCATTCATTTTCTCCAGAATCTGCTGTTTTATAATTCCTATATAAAAAATCCAAATAAATCTTAATTTTCTATTTTTATCTTCAGTTATCAAATATTAGATAAGTAGAACAATGTCACCAATATTGTTCTCACATTCATAAAAAGCTTTGTTATTGATTACTAAAATACATATTTTTAACATTTTAAAAATTTATGAAGGAGGGACAGGAGACTACTGACTTAACTACATATCATCTAAAATGATATCAAACTAAAATTTTCAAAAAAGTATCAATCACAATTTGAACAAGTCACTTAAAAGGAAACATGGAATCAACTGTTTCTTAACATTTCTAGATTTTAGATTTGCTTCTAGACAGGGTCAAATATAAATAATTAACTCGATTACAAATTCACTCTAAATAGTCTACACATGATCATTTTGGAAAGATAAAAAGAAAACCCATATACCTAAAATGTAAGATAGGAGAATATATAGAAATAAGAAAAAGATTGTTGAAAAGAAATATGGACCTGTAACAGAGCTCTCTACAGAAAATAAAGAAAAACTTTAGCACATGTAGGAGGTTATAATAAGATTATGGTCTCAGTTTCTTCTTTTGGCGAATAACTGAACAAACTTGATCTGATTGATAAAGTGAAAAAGATGAAGTTTCTTTTAAACGTATTATCTTATGGCACTATACAAATGTTTTGAAAGGCTGTTTTTCAATATATAAAATTCCTTAGACTATTCAGGTAACTAGATTTCATAAAAACTCCTTTTGTGTACCTGCAATATAGGACAGTTAAATTTTTTATATAGTCTCAGTGAATGAAAACTATTTATTAAATATAATTTTAACACTTTCATTTATAAAACAGCTGGAGGTGGTAACCTGCAATAAATTAATGTATTATGAATTATGAAATTATTAATACAGCTCAACCGAAGCATCTGTGGTTCACAGAAATTACATGGAACTATTTACTGGTGCCATTTCCCCCTTCTGCCTTTCCTAGCTACATTTGATAAATGAGGCCAACATATCTTTGTCATGACATAGGGAATAGAGTCTGTGTCAAAACGTAAGGCTTTGGGTTTAAAAGGTAAATTACATGAATATTTATGAATATACTGTTCAATATACAGAAATTCTTAAATATTTAAGTGTTTGACATTTAGTGTTCAACTTGATACAGTAAGGACATGTAGAATTGAAGCTTAAAATAATATAACTACCATTTCTTAAGTAATTATTAATTAGTAGACTCTGCTCTAACAGCTTTAACTCCCACATTCAATTTAATCCTTCAAATCATTTTTCAAGTAAAGATACTGAGTAACTCATCCAAGTTCACATTGCTAGTGAGTTATGAAACCAGAATTTAAAACCACATATTTCTAAAGCAACATGCCAGACTCACTTTTCTCATCTTCAAATTGGAAAAATAAACCATGTCTTTCTTAAATTACTGTATTGAGGTTCAAATGTAAGAGTGAAAAACATTTGTATACTGTGAACATCTAAATAGCTGAGAATCATTTTTTTTAGATGTGGCTGATTCGCTATACTTATGTGGACTGTCCAGAAAAGAAGTACAAACAGGGCTAAGAGAAGAAAAATGAAAAGCTAAGAAGAGCAGTTTTGTTGTGGTATGCCACCAACACAGTATCCAGGGTTGTCAAGATGGGAATGATTTACTATATTACTACCTGTTCAAATCTCACCTTAAAAGATTTGTCCTGAATCATTTGCCTGGGGTATAAGTCCTAAATGAGTGGGACAGAAAGTCCTTAGACACCATATGTCAAATCAGAAAAATCAAGATTTCTGGACGAGTCTGACAAACCAATTAATGGTGTTGTCATAGCTCATGTCATGGTTAAAACAAGAGATTGCTGGTAGTGCTAGAGTTATTGTGCAGTTAATCTCTGTCTTACTCATACAGTGACACCTTTATCCAATTGTCGTGAGCCATCTCAAACAAGGATACCTTCAAGTCTTAGTATTCTTTCCCCTCCTTCCCTAATACAAGTCCAACCAAACTAGCAATTACACCACATTCCTAGGTCAGAGCCAGCTAAGATTCTTTTAGGTCCAAGTTCAAGTCCAAAAGTGTTTTTTGATATCATCTACAGTTCAAATTTACAACAGCTCAATACATGTCACCCTATTCCCCACAAAATTTGAAGCCAATTGAGTACATTCAGGATCCAGAGGAAATTAAATGCCAATGACAGTTTTATTATGGAAAAACATAGGATCAAATGTTGTTTTGTAAATATGTGGCATGAATGGGTTGCTTGGTGCAGCAATGAGACAATATGTGCCTGATCACAAGCAACCGTGGACAATTACTTCTTCACTAACTCAACGACCAAGAACTGTGTACTCTTTACAGGCAGCCACAATCCAGAGAAAGGAAGGAAACAGGTTAAGCTATGCACGTCCAAGTTACCAATAAGATAATTCACTATCCTTAAGATTGAAATGACTGAGAGGGCTGAGATGAACAAGTGCAAGTAGTAATTCCTGTCTCTTCATAAAGAAAACAGAAAATAAGAAGAATGGAGACACACACAAATACTAAACTAATATTCACTGCCCCCAAAATTTATGTTTCAACACATTCATGGGACCAAACTCTAAATTAAGATTCTGGTAATCTTCTCAAATTTTGCCCTAGCTCCTTTCCAAATTAAGGAACCAATAAAGGAATATTTTGAAAATAAAGGGGAAATAAATTCAGCCAGACACTAAGAACAAGGAATAAGGAAGGTAGGGCCTTCAGTTCTGAGTTAACTGCCTCGCTAAGGACAGAGTCGAATCATGGTGTCTGCATGGCCAATGGCAGTGTACAGGTAGCAACACCTGGAAGATTTTATCAGTGAGGACTCCCTCTTATGTATGTTTCTCAGGAGTTTCAACTCACACATTGAATATATATGTTCCTTCATTTTATGTTTTATTCCCTAAGTCTTAAATATGGGATTGTTAGTATCTATGTGCTATGCTTATATGGCTTGAGAGAAAAAGAGGTAGTAATATTCAGGAGGCAACAGGGAAAAATACAGAGTCACTTGTGAAGCTCATCTCACCATTCCTTTAAACTCTCTGGAAAAGAAAGGTTATCAACCCTTTTTGTAGTCAAAACAAAACAGTCCTTACTTCTGTTACTCTTCATTATTTATACTAAATATTAAATATGATTCATGGCATTAGCAGATAAAATCTATAACAATGACTGAAAATCTGGGTTCTTAGGTTTGATTGCTTTTGTATTGTTATTCTAATTATAAAGACATAATAGGCACATTAAATAATGGTTCAATTTTCCCTTTGTGATGATGTGTATCCCAAGGTCCAGGAAACAAAAATGACCCCATCAATTGCACTTGCCAAAACAAAATTTCTATTTGTAATAATATGTGAACCAGAAGTAATGTCAAATTTTGACCATTTAAAAAGATGTCCTCTTATGTAGATACAATCTAATGCCTTTCATAAAATCATGATATTAATTTATAATCAATTAATATATTATTAATTTTCCATATGTATCACTTATTTTCAAAGTGTTTTAGTTATATTCTATTGTATGGAACACAACAATTTCTAGAAAACAATTTCTAAAAGAACCAACCTGGTGGTTTTAGAATTTCAGTGTAGGTGAAAATTATATTGAAAGTTTCTCAAAAAATGTAGATATTTTGGCTTCATATCCAGCTATTTTGATTCAATATCTCTAAAGTGGTGGCCAGAAACCTTCACATTGTTGGCCAGCACCACATGTGGAACACTGACCTTGTTTGCAGAACCCTGCTATAAACATTGCTAATGCAACTTCTCTGCCTGGGATCAGATTGTACCAAAACTTTGCTTGTTTTGCTCCCTCTTGTAATCCAAATCACATTGGTAATGCTTACTCTTCCAAAAGGCCTTTTCTAATTACTCATTATCACCTTCCGTCACATCTTCCTGTTTAGTTTCCTCATAGCTCTTGTCAGTAACAATATTTTTGTTTTTTCCTATTATGTTTAGGGTTGAATTCCATCTCAATGTCCTTAACAATGCCTGGTATGTAATGTGAGATCAATAAATTTTTGTTTGTGGAATAATGAAGTAAAGTACCAGAGGCTAATTAGAGACTCTACTCATTGGATGAGAAGCAGATTCACCCTTTTGACAAACATGTCCATTATACAAAACCACACTAACACAAATGAAATTCCAAAACGGGGACAGAAAGTCTTCACTGACAAATCATCAACACTCAAAAAAATTTTTTTGTATTCTTAAAAATTTCTTCCAGTTTTAATTATGATAATGAAATATCATACTTAATTTGTATACCCTGTGCACTTACCATTTTATAATTTGTAATAGATGCTGTTAGTAACACACCCAGAGCCTATAGAATTTTCAGCATGCTCTCACCAACTTCTAACTGCCAGTGTGTTCATCTGTGTGCCTGAGACGTAACTCCCAAGCATATGAAATACTCTCCCTCCCTTGTCCCTCATGTGGGAAAATTTTGGAATGTGTTCTATATAATTTTTCAGATTTAAACCACTGAGACTTAGTAAAGAAGCTTCACTGGTCCTCTTCTTTCCCGATATCACTGCCCCACCACTTCCGGTGTTTCTCCCAAACCAAGTTTTTGCCCTGGAATCTTGTCTCACAGTGGAATTCTAGAGAAATCCATACTAAAACATAAGCTTTTCCATATTTTTGTATTGTCTCTCATCCTTCTTTAACATATTCACACATAAGATCTTCAATAAATATTTGTTGAATGAGTGAATAAACTATGTCATTCTTTCCTTTTCCTCTTTCAAAATCTTTTATTAATATTTTCCATCATTTCCACCTACTTAACTCCTAGATAGCTTTCCAGTCTCAATTATAAATGCTAACTCCTTTTCATGCCTCTTTAAACTATACCAAAGAGTTTCTTATCCTTCTTGCAGATTTTTGTGATAATTTATGAATAATGATTGATAGCTCTCAGTATTATTACTTCCTTGAGTAGTTTTACCTTCATTACTATATTTTTTATTTGCAAATTGTCCCATCCTGGGACATACACTTAATAACAATTTGATAATATATAATGCACACTTACTGATAACAATCTGAAAAAATAAAAGGAGTGAGTGAGGTACAGGGGATAGTCTCTGTGTTTTAGTTCCTTCCTGATCGCTGGATCCACATTAAGGTCTGGCCAGGATTTCCTGGGTCAATTATTCAGCCAAACCATTCACCTGTTTACTTTATTTTTCACACAACGTCTTTACACTAATCATCTTTGCGTAATTAGTTTAGAGTAATTGTTTGACACAGGAAGCACTTATAATTCCTTTTTCCCTTTCATATACTATCCTTCATTTGCAATTTCGCTTCCATGAAGCATTCTTATTCCCACTTCTCACCTCCTATTGTGACCATCCTCTTGACTCGAACCCCACATTTAAAATTTTTGTGTGTGATTTCCTATGCTCCATATTTACCAGATCAATATATAATCCACCATAGTTATTATGGGTGATTGGCTGAGTTGCTGGATACTAACTGATAACGATTTAAAACACATGTTGTACAACTAATATTTGAATTATCATGAAATTCTTCAGTGAATTAACAGGAAGATCTGATTACTGACACTGTTGTTTTGAAATTTCATCAAACCATGAAAAATCAATGCTGAAAAGTCTTTTAAATCACATAATAAAAGTAGACATCCAATCTATTTTGAAATCAATCATT
This sequence comes from Avahi laniger, assembly GCA_963575035.1. Taxonomy (NCBI): domain Eukaryota; kingdom Metazoa; phylum Chordata; class Mammalia; order Primates; family Indriidae; genus Avahi; species Avahi laniger. Next base: position 20,235 of record CAUYSK010124605.1, on the reverse strand, counting down.
CTCTTCCCTTTTAAAATATATCTCTGGTTCTTACTTCACTTTACTAACTTCTCCAAATCTTTCAGGTCTCTTCTGAATTCTCCTTTGAGATGTTCTGATATAAAAAGCTACCTGGATATCTGTTGTATACTGTTCTTGCATTTATCCAAATACATTTGTTTCCACTTAGCATTGCCAATCTATATTTAACATGGCTGATGTGTGCTTGTGTATATAGTATATGGAACTTCAGATATTGAAGACTTTATGTATGTAAATCTCAAAACCCTTCAGCTAAGTATTCTGCAGTTAGCAATGTACAATGAAGGAGTAAATTCTTAATATTTGCTATTGGATGACAATTATGAAGACAACACAATTATCTGAAGATTTGACCAGTGTGCTGTGAATATTTACTAATGAAAATAGCTACATGTATCTATGCTCCTTCATAATGGACGATACTGAATTTATATCTACCACCATGTTATAGCACTCTATAACATAAAAAGTAAAGGTAAGCAAGTAGTTAAGCTTTGTTTATATTTGGGAGCAATATACTTGAATTAATATCCTTGAAAAATGTTTATCAGTGTCTCGTGAAACTTAAATATGTCTCAAAAATATATGTAATAGCCTATCTTAGGAACATCACTAAATGTATATATACATGTGTGTGTGTGTATACACATAAATACATTTACTTATTTTCACGTGCACACACCTACATAAAACCACATACAAATATAAAAAATCCATGTTACATGTTTATAAACTTATGTATAAAACTTTCCTTATCATATGAAAACTATGCTAGTAGTTATTCTATTTTTAAAACCCATTATGCATCTGAGAAAGACTGCATTACATATACCTGTATTTAGGAGCCTAAGGGATTATTGACCTTTCTTTGAAATATTACTATCTTCATGATCTATTGTCTCTAAATACAGACCATTTTCTGCAGCTGTCTGGTGATGGAGGAAGGAGAGTGAGTATTGGTGGGGAGAGGTGGATGGGAGGTGCTGGTAAACAAAATATTGAATTTCTTATCCTTTTTGCTCCCAGTTAGAGATGTGACAACACAATTTAATCATGTTCACCAAAGGAAAGCACATAGAAAGAGCTCTTTAGGACTCTATAGTTCTGTTTGTTAAAGTTGATATAATGTGACATTTTGAAATTGTTTTATGCTTTCTGGAAAATAAATATTCCTCACGGAAGGATTTCGTTGTGCCTTGGAAAGCAGCTTGCCATTAGGTACATTCCCAGGACACGTACAAGCATGCTCCACTAAAGGGAAGAATTTCCTATATCAGGTTTTTGTAAATTTTCTTGGATGAAGCTTGAGAAGAATCTGATTTATATTGGATTGCACTCCACAGCAGACAGAGCAGAGCTATCACATGGTTCCAAACAGACCCAAGCCCAACAACATGAAGACTTAGGCAACGTCTGCCTGCAGTGCCATTATTCTCCAGTCCCTTTATCCCGTGGTGTTCCCATTTTTCATATCTTAGGAATTCATTGTCTAATCACAGCTATCTAATTGCCCAGGTGACTTCCTTCCTGAGTTTGCTTTGACTACTCTCTGCTTCCTATATCAAACTTCACTCTTCATTTTCTGCCTTTCAACACCTGTTCACCAAGTGTACCCTCTGTGGAATGATGAAACAGTTCAAGGGTGAAGAAGAATACTTTATCGAGAGTTTTCAATGCCTTAAGTAAACAAGAACAACTGATGTGGGGATTTCAGATAGTAAGTGCCAAGGCCAACGGAGGACAGAGACCTCACATCCTTTGGCCTATTCAGATTCAACTTTTCACAGTCTTCCTGTGTTGTCTCTTTTTCTTTCTCTATCACAACAGTTTCATAGAAGAAAATAAAATTTTACATGTGCACTCAACATTATATACTTTGCATTTATGTACACATTATACATGTTGAATAGAACCAAATATATAAAAATATGTATACTATAATTTATGAGTGATATAAAGTATTGTAAGGTTCATTTTGACTCCACTCAGATAATACCTTATGTGGTAACTTCAGGATGCAATCTCATTTAAGATGTAAGCTTTAGGCAAGAAGGCTTCTGTGGCAGCCATGGAATAATATGTAGCAGGAATATCTGAATCTACAAAAGTCTGATCCCCTTTGAAGAACATTAATATATCTAAAATTTAACAGGTAAACTAGGTGAGATAAGAATATAGTAAGATCTTAGAACTGAACACTGTGGTTCGTGGTTATTTAAAAGTTGGGAGGATAAAAGCAAGTTATAAAGTAGACCAAGAAGGAACAGCAGAGATTTATGGTGTTTGGAGACCAAGAAAAGACGGAGATTGACAAGGAAGAAGTATCAATATAGTGTAAAAATCCAGGGCTCTCCTGGCTCTAATACCATTTGTCATTTATGAGTAGCGTGACCTTAAGCAGGTAGCTTACGTACCCAGTGCCTATGTCCTTAAATATAAAATTGGGTGTAAAATAGTACTTAGCTCATAGGATTATTAGGAAGGCTTAATAAGCTGAAATACCTAAAATTATAATAATAGCCTCCAGCAGTTTATATTATATTTTTATATTATTGTCATCAAAATCATTATCAAAATTAGAACTTATACATGATCATTTTCTTTACTTCTATTATATAAATTTTATTATTACCTCATTTTCTTTATTTCTTGCGGTTGTGTTCAGTTCAGGCTCTCAAGCATAAGGATTAAAATTTGCTACTACTTCAAAGGGTTAACAAAAACACGTACTCGAGTTTGGAGTTAACTCAGCTGACACAAAGATGAATGCAAAGGTTCTCTAATCTGGAGATAAAGATGAACGATATATCCACACATATTTATGATTGAAGCCAAAAAAATGAGCTATTTTGGACATTAAGAAATTTAAGTTCTGGGACATTACCTAAGAACTTACAGCTAATAAACTGGCATCAAAATATAATACAAACATTGCTGTGTAGGCTCCAAACTGCAAGGCTAGTTGTAGTAAATACCAATGACTTCCCTCACAATAATTTGGTATTTTTTCCCCTAGAATATAGCCAAGGATAGAACATTTATTGAGAGTTAGTTGCAATGAGTATAAGAATCGTGTGTTTTTGTAAAATTCAATAATGTTATATTATGAGCTACATCCATAATCACTGATTCAATACTTCCTCTGTCATTGATTGTGAATGTGGAGGATGGGAGACAAGATATAATAAAATTCAATTCACGTAGAAATGCAACACGTTCGGTGACAATATTCTAACTGAGTAGTTCAAAACAGATTATCACGTAGCAAATCACTGATATGTTCATCTTGGATAATGAGTTCTGTCTTTTGTTGTGTTGACAATTACAATAGCCCTCAAGACCTTGAAGGAGATACATGCCTATTTTTCTGCCCCCAAAGACATGTATCAGATAAATTGATTTAAAATTGCATGCATCTAGAATCAATTGTGGTATTTTCAATAATACTAGCATTATGTAGCAGTTTCAAAAAGAACTTAGCTGTCAGAAGAAAACACAGTCCTTCTAAGACAGAAAAAATAGTAATAAAAAGAATATTTTGCATTTAATTGGCATTCATTTTGTTTTATAAGAAAATATTAACAAAATACTGCTTCAAATAATGGAAGCACAAACTCATGATTATGAGACAAATGTTTAATATCCATTATAACTATCATTTTAATTAACATGCACACATTTTAAATATCTTAACCAAGGGCAAACATGAAATTTTAAACTGTATCATTATCTAACTTTTCAGGATCAAAATTATATTTAAAGATATTTTTGAAATTAAATAACTCCATATGTTTTTTTATTTATTTTCTTTTAACACAGTTGATGATTCTTTTTTTTTATTTTTGCTTGTTTGTTTTAGTTCATATTGGCTGTTCATTTGAAGAACTCTTGCAATACATGGTTTAGGCTATACATTTCAAATATATTCCCGACTGACAACTGGAAGGGAAGGAAAAAATGGCCACTTAACTGGAAATTGCACAATGACAGAGCATTCCCATCTAAAGATGATTGGAAGAGCTGAACATAAGTTGCTGTGTTTTAAAATCATTACACTGACAGCCTTTTTAGAATGCTTATTTAATCTATGATGACAAGGAAGTCTGCATTCACGGTCCTCGAATAATATTTACTTTGATTTCATATATTTTAAAATTATATCTTCTACAATTATGTATTTAGTTTATTATCAGTCCCCTATATTACTTATTAATAAGTCGATAAGGTTTTATGTGAACACATAAAATGTGAATACACGAAGCAAAAATCCTGAAACTTATATACTAAAGCTGTGTCTGCTATTCTTTAAGATATTCCAATATGTCTGACACTCTGAGTTACCATGACAGCATGCAATTTGTATACTACCCAGCATTTATACGTCTATTTTTTAATCTGCATTTTAGTTTTTTAAATATATTCAATGATAATTGTACTGCATTTTGATCAATAAAGCTTTTGAGCACCTTAAAATGAATGTTATAATAAATTACTAGATGCTATAATTAAAAACACAAATAAAACTTTGTGATAAATATTTTACCTTTTTAGTCTACTTTGTTATTCCTAATAAGACAATTCTAATAGTTAACCATAACTTCTGATATTCAATAATTTAGTATATATAAACATATACACTCAAATCCTAATAAAGAAAAAAAATACTTGACACTAATAAGTTCTCCTTCCTGAAAAGGAAATGTATCTAGAAATATACTATATTCATACACTATATTACAATTGACTTAAGCCCAATCTTCAGTTAATGCAAAATATTAATATTAGTGAAGTAGACTAGCATTTTCACCAAATTAAAAATGGTGTTACTTTGAATTTCAACTGTCTAGTCTTTTAAAACTTTGTTATTACTAGAAGGGAAAACTTCAGAAGGATTTTAACAATTTTTTAGCCCAGAAATCAAAAATTGTAAAAGATCAGTTCATTTTCTAAAATATAGTATAAATGAAACTAAATTCATGTGCTAAATAACTAAGAAATAATTGAGAAGGGGTTCTTGACTGTTATGAAGTCTCATATAACTGATCTTTTACATTCATCTCAATATGCGTCTTCCAGTTCTTCGTATAAATATCACCTCCTCAGAGAGGCCTTCCCAGATCACCTTTTTGAAAAATCTATTTTAATCAATTTCTATTCACATAACCTGCTTTATTTTTCTCTGTTAGCATTATTACATATTTTTTGTGGTCTATGTTCTCTGCTATTATGTAAGCTCCATGATGGCATAAATATTTTTACTCTTAATCCCTGTCTCCAGGGATTATAACCATTCTTGGTATTCAACGTAACCTAAACATTTGTATGCCCATCATATACTGAAATAAAAAAAAAATAAAAATAAATTCAGTAGTTATTTTCCATATATTGTTATAAGTGAATAAATCATTTTAAAAATTTAATTTAGAAATTCCATTATAGAAAATTGTATATTTATTGAAAGAGCTCTTTAAGTGTATTTAGTGATGTTATATTTTATTCACATGAACATACAAAAGAAAAAAGAAGAAAAACGTATTGGTTAAGATATTTTTAAATCTTCTCTGCATTCACAGTTCAATTATTCTAAATCTTCTCTTTTTTTATCAGAATGGCTGATGTCCACGTTTTCTTCATAGAATATGATTCTGCCTTCCACCAAGAAGTTGGTCTGTCATTGTCTCTACCTTCCCTTGCACTCTGCTGACATTTAGTCTGCAAGTCTTGTTGCTGACATTTTTTGTATTTTACTGGGAAGCATAAATGTGTAAGCTTTTCAAAGAAATACAAGGATCCATTTTCCTTTCTGAAATATTCTTTAGTTCATTGCCTCAAACTTCAAGCAGCAGTAGACCTCCGATGTTAACACTAAGTATAACAATTCAGTTTACCTATGCACAGATGCAATGATGTCAACAGCTGCTAATTAGTAAGCATCATTGTAAGAGATCATCACATAAAAGGAGCATCCAAATTTTAGAGATGTTAAAATGTGACAAATGTGAGCTTACATTGATGAATCCTCACAATAAATATAACATATACAGTATTGTAGGACCCACTGCAGACTTGCATTTGTTGCTTTAAATTCATCATCTCATTAAATGCTGACGATATTCTTTGGAGGGAGATACAAGTATTGCCATTGTACAAATAAGAAAATTAAGACACAAAAAGTTTGAGTGAATTATGCCGAGGTAGTGCATCACACAGCTAGTATGATACAGTGGAGATTAAATGTTAAACCAGTTTGATTCCAAAGCCTTAACCACTATTTACTACAAAAGCAACACTTGTTTTGTAATTTTAGTGGTCGTAAAGCTCCCAGTAGGAACCCCTGTTTTATTAGTACACTTGATGATCCAAAACCCTCTGATAGGAAAATGGCAAAAGAGCAGGAGTTTTTTTACTAAAATACTTTACAGGCATGCACACACTTGTTCCTACTTCTTCACTTTGTGCAGACCTCCTAAATTCACTAACGATGGTAATTACAGTTGTAAAAAGCCTTACATGCACCACCAGACAGGAGGTCTCATAACGAGATTTCATACGTAGTTGTCAGATTTACTAGTACAAAAACCTGCAGCAAAACCATTCTAAAAATGACCTACATCTTCCCAACTCCAACCTTTGTTGGACAGGGGAACATTGTGTTAAAACGAGAGGTAAAGATAATTTAAAATAGAGCATAGTCTTATGTATAAGGTGCAAGTAATATAAGCCTTGTTTAGAACTATTCCTTAAAGTATGTGTGGAAAATAAAAATACACAAAAACCTTTTGATTATCTCCCAACACCCTGCCCTGTCCTTGACCCCTACTTCCCTACTAAGAGAACCCCAAATAAGTTCTGATAAAGGGTGTCAATATGTCTAGGGTTGGTGATATCCTAAAAACAAGTAATGAGCCATATTCAAAGGGATTTGTTTAAAAGACACCATAAGGAGAAAATACTGGAGAATTCTGAGAACAATATACCTTCTTGGTGAAACAAAATAGTAAGAAGAGAGTTCCCTCCCACACATTCCTTTCTTGCTGCTTTTGAACATTGTTGACTGAGGACATGATGTTTGAAACTTGATGCTGTCTAATGAACACAGAGAATATCCCACAGCCTAAGTAGAATGATGGAAAAGGCCACATTATATCACTGAAGTGTGGTGTCCCCTATATCCAAAATTTCTGTGAAAGGAAAACATACATATGCCAGAATTTACGCTAAAATTACTTAGCTATTCTGTAACTTGAAGGTAATGCATCTTAATTGAATAAGATGCCCACTTGAGAAATCAGATACAGGATTAAAAATGTTTGTTGTTTCCCTTTATTCCTTCATTCTGCCAGGAAGTAGTTTTCATTAACTTGTAAATTAGAAAGAGTTTGAAACCTTAGGAAAATATCAAAGATGGCTCTAGAGTCTGCTTTTCCTTGTTTTGTCTATTTTTAATTTTATCTGGTACTTTTTTTTAGTTGATTTACTTATGCTGCTTTATTTTCATACCATTCATTTTGCCAATTGCCAGCAATTTACATAATCATTTTTGGCTGTACAAAAAGCTATTACCAATGCTAATACAGAGAGCAGAAAATTTAACATGTATAGCATATAATTTTGTTTATTGTATTTATCTTTGCAATGATGCTTATTTACCATAACATTAACATTACTACATTACTTAGATTCCTTCTATCTATGCCAGTTGAGGACAGAGGTTGAGAAGACAGCCGTAGATAGAAAATGTTCAGAGGAAAGGCAGAGTACGTAATGAAAACGCAGCAATTTACAGAGTTGGAAGGGTTAATAGGAACTACTTACTCCAACCCCTTTCTTTTATTCTCAAAACAACTGAAGATGAGAGAGGTAAGGTGACGTCAGAACCTGAGTAGCAGAGTCAAGATATGAACGGAGGTTTCTGATTAGCTAATGGGGTCTTCTCTAGATTGAGTTATACAGAAAGCTCTTAAACAGAACATCTTGGCTGTCGCTTGCTTTGCCTCTTTGATAAGCCAAAGCAAATTAGCCTTAACCAAGTGAAATACTAAACAAAGATATGGATGCATCAACAGTACAGAAGCAGAGATAATAAAAGACCAATTTGATTTAATTTAAAATAACACAGATGGATTTTCCTTTTCAATCTATGCCTCTCCCAGTTCTCCCACCTTTGTATTTCCTTTCAGTTTTATCTAATTCTAAGTATTTATTTATTTTTCTTGTGTTTGTTTTGTATGCTTTTTTTTTAAATCTCAGTATCTCTATTCATATATTAACTTAGCAAGTGTATAGGCCACATATTATTCTAGACTCTAGGGAGGCAGCAGAAAATAAAACTGGCAAATTATGCCTTCTCATGTATCTTTCATTTATGTGAGAAAAATGATATTAAATAGCAAAGAATAAATGTATAACCTAATGTTAGGCATTCCCTATGTGCCAGGTATTGTTTTAAGTAGAGAGAATGTCATTATTTAATCCTCACAACAAGTCTATCAGCAAGATGTTATTCTTATCCTCGTTTTTACGGTTGAGGAAACTAAGGCATAGAATGGCAAGGTAAAATTGTTCAAGTTCATACCTGTAGTATTAATAAACAGTAAAACCCAGGAAATACGTCAAAAAATCTATGCTCTCGACCACTAGACTTTGATAGTTTTCAGTGTGATAAGAGTTCTGAGAAAAATGATAGGAGTTCTGAAAAATATGAAAGGAGGAAACAGACAAGATTTTGTGATAGGAGAGGAGGGTATCTTAGTTAATGGAGTCAAGGAGAACCCCACTGAGAGGATGATGAGGACAGCCACACAAGTAGATGAAGAAGAACATGGAGGACTCTGCAGAGGCAAAGCCTGGCATTAGGGACCTGCTTCCCGCACTCCAGAAACAAAGAAAACAAAGAAAGCAACATGGCCGACCTGCAGTGAGCGAGAGATGGTGTATGAGTTAGCAGAGGTGGGCAGGGACCACATTATGTCGGCTTTTGGATCTCAATATATTTTCTATATGTGATGAAAAATTTTTGAGAAACTTTGAGCAAAGAGGTGATGTATTCAAATTAAAAGGCTTAGTTAGATTACTGTGGCAAATACCCTAAGGGCACCTAAAGTTGGAAGAAGAAGAGTCCGTTATGATTTGGGAGAGGATGCCTAGGGTTTTAACAGCAAAAGTGGTAAGAGGTGGTTGGATTTTTTTCATATATATAAAAAATTTTTCTGGTCACTGCATGTGGGGTGTGGAGAAAGAGTAGAATCAAGGCTGACTTTAGATCATTTGACCTTTGCACACAGACAAGTGATAGTGCTGGACGCCATAGCGGGGAAACTTAGCGGGCAAACACGATAGGGGTAAAGCAAACACTGAGCTTGGGACTCTGTGACTTTGAGATATTTGTCATTTCTGAATTATCTAATGTAGTCTCTGGCACTTGAAATATAGCCAGTAGAAACAAATTTTTGCATTTCATTGAATTGCCCAAATTTAAACTTAAAATCTCCTACTCAATTCAGTTACTGAAAACTTTTAGGTATATTTGGATTAACTTGGTTTGTGAATCTACTTTTTTAACTGTAAATTTTATGAAATCCAAATACTGATCAAGTAATTTTATGAAAATTTAGCATCCAAATTGAAATGGGTTTTAGGAGTACAATACACAATGGATTTCAAAGATTTAGTATGAAAAACAATACAAAATATCTCATTAATAATTTTTATATGTATTATAAATTCAAATTATAGTTTCAGATATATTGTTTTAAATAAAATATATTATTAAAGTTAAGCTCACTTTGTGATGGATATGTTGGCTTGATTGTGGTAATCATTTCATAGTATATACATATATAAAAACATTATGTTGTATGCCTTGGATATACAAAATTTTTATTTGTCAATCATACCTTAATAAAACTCAGAAAAAAATAAAATAATTGTACTCACCTATTTATTTTTACTATTTTAATGTGATTACTAAACATTTTTAAATTACATATGTGGCTTGTGATGTATTTCTATTGGACAGTGCTTTATAGATAACTGAGAGTTAATGTTGGGTAAAAAGTGATACCAAGTTAGATGATACAAGAAATTAAGTATTGAGTTCATAAGAGAGGTTAAGATTAAAGACGAATTTGGAAGGCATCAGTAAAAGTACGATGTTGAAGCTTTGGAGCTGAATCGGTCAATTAGAGAGTGAGTTTGGTGAGCAAGGAGCGTCATCTTTGTGTGGGCTGATTATCTGGTCCTAGAGAATACCTGGTTTCCTTGGATGCAGTTTGTTTTCCTTATTTAATTTGTGGGGGTGAGAAAGGATCAGAGCTTTTCTCTTCTTTGTTTTCATACAATCTTAGAAAAGTAGCTAGATGCTTGGATTTTTAAGTTCTCCATCCATCCATATATTCAGACAAATATTTCCATTATGAAACTAAGCCCCAAACCATTTAGTTAAATTTCCAACGGTTTCCCACGTGAGTAGTGATATGTTTAGATAAGCGTTTATACATTTCAGCTCATAATTTAGCACTTATTCCTCTATAATTGGGGAGACCAGATGCCCTGGTTTTCCTGAGTCTGCCCTGTTTAGCAGCTTTTTGTTCTAATTTAATTATCAATAGTGCACCCCTCTCACTCTAAAAAGAGTTGGATGATAAATTACATAGTGACTCAAATTGTTCCACTTTTTTTTTTTTAATCTGATGAAGTACAAGGTCTTTTTGTCAGTTTATTTGATATGGCTTTGTTTTCTTTTCTTTTTTTTTTTTGTCTGTTTCACTTGTTCAATTTTATATTTTCTAAATATCTGTTATATTGATCTCCCTGTTTGTCTCTACCATGTCACTTTATATTAAGACTTCATAATTTCTCATTTGAATTATGCAGATTCTTAACCGGTTTTCCTTACTCCTCAGCTCACCACTTCAATCCATTGAACACGCCACACTTTCATAAGACTGATCTTTATAAAACACATTTCTTGCTCAGAACTCTAAAATGTGTAAATGTGAAGGATTTGAGATGGCAGAAAAGGAAGAGAGTCAACGTAAAGCTAGAATTAAAAGGTAAGAGAGGCCTCCCAAGACGCTGACATTTGAAATGGACATCGAAGAATAGATAGGCATTGACTTAGGGAAAGAAAAAGAATAGGAAGAGACATTGATGAAGAGGAAAAGAATAGTAAAGCCAAGAGAAGGATATGGACCTCCCTGATACACTACCAATTAGCTAATGCTTTTTGCTAAACTTACTTTTGAACTTTTAAAAAATCTCTTCTCGGACAATGATTACCTTTAAGAATAATTATTTTTTCACCCCAAAACATACTAAATAAATACACTGTATGAAGTGATAGTCTACCAATTTACTAAAAGTTCCTAGTGACAAGATTTCTAGCTTGTAGAATATCACATGGAACACTTTTGAGCTGCATGCCATGTCTGGATGAAGTCCAGGCAATTCACTTTCCTCTATGTTTGCCAGTCAAGACAGGTAAAAATGTAGCATCTTCTGTAGCTCTTCCATTTATTTTATTTTCCAAAGAAGAGTATTGATTCTGCCAACATCAGATATGTGGGCCAGTCTTCATCAAACACAGCATCTTTATTTTTCATTTTGATGTAATTATAGCTACTTATTGAGACTTTCAGTGCACTTAGTACCAGGGTATACCAACTCAGACACAAAGTAACAAGAAAACATTTGCTCAAAAGAGCAGACAGGTAGTTATGAGTAAAGGAAGACTTCACAAACTCATACGATTTCTCAGAATAAAGTTAAAATGATTTCTGTAACTACATGTAACTGACAAGTTCTACACCCATTAATTTCCTTATCTTTTATGTAATTTTGAAAAATTATATGTTCTTTTTTTCTTACTTCCATTTTCTATCTCAGTAGACAATTTCTTCACTGTTTCCTTAGAAATAAGTAAGAATCACATCTCTTTTAAGTCACCACAAGAGATGATTCTTTGCTCTTTTATGTGATTTTTAAAAAACTTATATTAATGATTAATTTATCTAGTATATAAATGGCTACAGTTGCCAAACCTTTCACCTTATTAACCTACCATTATCTTGTTGATTATTTCCTATTAGTTTGCTGCTTTAACTCTGGTTTGAATCCTTATCACCATACCTTTACCCAATTGCAGTAAGTCCCTAATTGTTCTTTCTTTCTCTAGTATTTCATATCTTCACTCCATCCATGAGTCAACCTCTGGATTGACCTCTTCCCAAAGACACTCATATCACATCATCCTGTGTTCAAAATTCCATTTGCACATTGAATAGAGTTCAACTGTTTATGATATATGACATTATTGAAGCTATATTTCTAACCTGTCTTAGTTGTTATACACAAAAGACCTTGAAACAAAGGTTCGAGTGCAATATTTGGGAAGTGATCGATGAAACAACAGTAGGGTATAAGATGAAAACAACAGTAGGAAATAAGAAGTGAGGCAGAAAATGGAAGGCAGTCAATAAAGGGTACATTATCAAGCAAGTTACTATTGTGTGCAACTGGAGTACATTAATCCTAGTGAGGGACTTTGGGAATCAGTGTAAAACATACGGCTAGGTGTTTTTCCACATTAGAGGCAAAAAATAGAATACCTATCTATTCAATGTATAGTTACAGCAGCAATGATAATAATAACTTTACTAAATGTTCAGCCTGTGCAGGCTCCATACTAGTATATTCATATGCATTATTTCGCTTAATATCACAGAACACCTGTAACGTTTGTATTATCACTATCAATCACACTTGCTCCAAGTTTGCAATTTAGCTTTCTTGTTCCAAGTCAAAAGTTCACATTCAAAGTCTAAACATATATCCGTTTGTCAACTTATGTATTAACATTTTATCACTGTACAGTGTGCACTGCTTTTGGCATATCGGCTTTAGTTATTCACTGAAATCGTAAGAAACAACCATCAGTTTTGCGAATTTCTATAACATTCAGTGACTGTGCATGTGATCTATTGATCCAACAATGATTTTTTCTGTATTCTCATTTTCTGGAGCTATTTCATCAGTCTTATCCTTGTCTACTTAAACTGCAAGCTTTCTTAGGGCAGTGATAATTTTATCTGTATTACTGGTATTATACAACAACTTTAGTAATGTAGATGTAGAATTATTTTCTTTGATATTGTTCATAATAATTTCATTCTTTGCACATTACTGAAAAATTGCATCTAAACCTCTCATATGTGTCCCTTTCAATACCAAATTTTCTAATATTCATTATTATGTCTACTATGATTCTTTCAATTCCTTATCTATTACATGATTTTATAACAGCTTTCAATTCAGTGACTCTAAAGTCTATATGTACATAAAATATGTCCATATATAAGGTTATGCATATATTTTATTAAATATATTAAAATTAAATTAGAATGCATTCTTAAGAATGCATAGTTTTCTTGAATCTTTTGGTGGTATTATTAAAATATACTAATAAAAACATCTTATGTTAAGGAAATTCATGTATTTTATTTTTGGCAGGAATTCACTATGTATCTTTGTAGTAGTCATTTCATACAGGCATAAGGAAACACTGTAGCAAGCTCATGAAAAGACACATAATGTAATAATTAATAGATGTGTGCAAAATTCTTAAAGAATTTGTCTCCTTCCTCTGTTTAATAATGCATATGTTATTTATAAGATAATGCAAATATTCCCACATTAATTCACCACACTACCCTTTAAAAGTAGTAGAAATTGTTAAATGGGGTGAAAAATGCAAGACACTTTTAAATTTAGCTATTATGCTGAGTATATGCAAATATGAATATCGCTAGCTAAAATAATATTGTTTAAAGCTGCCTTTGAAATGTTCATTTCATTAGCATGCATATTCCCCTAAAAATCCTTTAGTTAATACTGTTATTTTGAGATAATGTAGTGATATATACATAGTAAATGATAAGTTTAATGTTATACTTTGACATATGAGACAAAAGGAAAAGATTCTCATATTTGGAGCCAATTTCAAATAGCTATAAAATAAACACAATATAATTATTTTCTTTTGTATTCATGTATTTAGAATGGTCAGTAAATATGATTTAAATCCTGTAAGTAACTGATAGCATGGGTTCCCTGGACCAAATCTATCTCCAAGAAGAGATACTTTAAAAAAAAAAATAAGCCACAAAACAATTTCTTTTTTAATGACATCAGTATAATATATACATCATTCCATCCTCAACATCAATTCAGACAGCACAATGCTGTAATCACTGTGTTGGAAAGTGATCTAAAATGTTATCTCTGTGTGAAAACGGACTTTATCTATTTGTTCTTTGTTGCATCCTTAATACCTAAAGTGCTGCCTGAAATACAATGTGTCTAATAAATATTAGTTGAGTGACTATTTCTCCAGAAAGATGCACTCATATGTATGACAGATTAATATTACTGGATGCATCTCCTTTTAAAAGTGGTCCTGTCATGCAACCATTTTCAAACAATTATTTTTTTTCCTTTCACACATTTTTAAGCACATACTTATTGAGCATTTACTTCATATATTGCACTGTTATAACTCCCGGAGATATAACCCTGAGCTAAATTAACAAACATCCTCAGCCTCATAGAGTTTAAACTCCATTACTGGGATGCAGACAAAGAAAGAAAACAATGATAATACATCTAGGGAGAAAAATAAAGCAGAGAAAGGAAATGATATTTTATTGCAAATGTAAATTTTACATATAAATAAAGCTGTGATGATGTCTGTATGTACATTTTCTATCAAAGAAAAAATCTAATAATGTGTAAAATAAAGTTTGATTTAATCTGGAATCATTAATTTAACATCTAAAGAGCAGTCAGGAATCACTACCAGTGAAGGGCAGTGTATTCGTTTCCTGGGGCTGCTGTAAACATTTACCACTCTGCTCTTCATATACAAAAAGAAGTTTTTAGACAAAGAAGTTCTTAAAAAGAAATTACCAAAAACTACGTGCCTTAAAATGACAGAAATTCATTTTTTCACAATTCTGAAAGCCAGAAGGCTGGAATTAAGATGCATCGGCAGGGCCAGTTCGCTCCAGAGATACTTAGGAGTCCTTTAACGTCCAGCTTCTGGCGCTTCAGGTGCTTCTTGTCTTGTGGCCACATCACTCCCATCTGACTCCACCCTCGCACGGACCTCCTCCTCCGTCTCCGCAACTCCCTCAGCCTCTTTCTTAGAAAGACAGGTGAGATTGTATTTAAATCCCACCTAGATTACCCAGGACAAATGGCTCCTCTCAAAATCCTTAATTTATTCACATAGCTTGCTATATAACATAAAATTCACTCTTTCGCCATATAAGATAATAATCACAGATTCCAGGGCTCATAATGTGATATATCTATTTAGGGACCACTTTTCAGCAATAATCCAAAAATCATTTCCATTTAAACTTTGAGATTATTTTAATCAATGCAATTTGAGACATCTTTTTCTTAGCAATACAAGCTAAGGAATAAAGTGAATTTGAAAGAAGTTGAAAGGCTTCGTCACTCGCTACTCAAATCTTCCATTCTCTCCACTTCATAGTGCACTTAGACCAAAATTCCTTAAACTCTGTGACCATAAACCATTTTAGATTTGGGATACCAATTTGTGGTCTATACTCCCTTCGATGAAGGAGCCCATGGATTCTTTACTTTTTAAATGTAAAATAAACAATATTTAGAGAGATACATTTTAGTAAGAGTGACTTCATTATTAAAAATACAAAGTGAAACAGATCATAGTTAATTAATTACTTTTATATTAGCAAAAATTTAAGGTCATATTATCAATTTTTGTTTTTAAAAAGTGGAAATTTAAATACCTCCATTTCTTTTGATTTTGTTAATAAGCTCTTGAACACACAATATTAATAATAGCTAACATCAGTTAAGTGATAAGAAAAACATTGTTAAGTATCCAGTTAATTATTAAAATCCTTGCAGCCACTAGGATAGGTAGATCATATGGTTTTTACCATTTCACATAGGAAGAAATTAAGGCATAGAGAAATTAAATAATTTGCTGAAGTTTATTGTATTACTCAGGGATCATCAGATAAAATGGACTATATATATATATATATATATATTCTACATATATATTTGTAGAGTTTTTTTTTTTTATGAGGAATTAGCTCTTATTATTACGGAGGCTGGCAATTCCCAAGATCTACAGGGTGAGTCTGCCAGCTGGCGACCAGCAGAGCCAATGTTTCAGATTGAGTCCAAAGGCAGGAAAAAAGCTGATGTCTCAGTTCTAAAGCGGTTAGGCAGGAAAAATTCTTTCTTTCTGGGAGGGAGAGAGTTGGTCAGCCTTTTTGTTCTATTCGGACCTTCAATTGATTTAAAGAGTTCTATCTACATTAAGGAGAGCAATCTGCTTTACTTAATACACAGCCTTTTAAACTGTTAATCTCATCTAAAAACATCCTCACAGAAACACTCAGAGTAATTTTTGACCGAATATCTGGGTACCCTGTTTCCCAGTCAGGTTGACACATAAAATTAATTATCACAGTTACACAAATAGTAAAGTAGTTCAGTTGGGATTTGAACCCAAGCTGTCTCCTGTGTATGTGCTTTTAACTATTATGCCACACTGTAATTCGATCCATTTTCAGATATCTGTACATACAGGTCATTTTTATACTCCAGAATTGGTACGCTGAAAGTTCATGTGAACAGTACTATTTAATTATAAACTTCATAAAGGGATTCATCCATGAGAACCAAAGTTATATTAAATATTTTATACATAAATAGATATCTAGATCTACTAGCTGGTGAATGTGTGTGTGTGTGCGTATGCGTGTGTGTGTGTGTAAAGGAGACAGAAACTATGTGAAACACTTACATTTTTCACTTAGAAATTATTTCAAGGAATTTTCCATAGCCAGGATTTATTTAAATTCTTTAACTAAACTACATGTGTGTGAGTGTTCTTTGAATGTTGCAATTGGCCAAACCATAAATTAAAAAAAGGTTTATTTTTTTCTATTTTTTGGCATATAGGAAATGGTGTCATACAGTTTTATCATTAGATTAGAACTCGATAAATGTAAAGAAAGCATATAGATTCATTATTAGTTCATGCCAAATCAAGCAGCTGCTTTCATTTCAAAAATGTCTATAATGTAAAAAAAAAAAACACCAACTTGCTAGACAAGAAGCAAACATGAAATAGTAAGAATAGAAAAAAAGCATTAACAGTCATCGATTTTTTTTTTGTATTCTACACTATTAACATTAGTTTCATATCTGTGTCTTGATTACATTTATCATTCAATTTTTACTTAGATGAAAAATTTACCAGGTTTAGAAATATAAAAGGAACAAGGAAAAAACACTAACGAATGCTAGAAATTCAACAAAACTTTATTACAAATCATTTCTTTAAGAAGAGAGAACTTAATTTCACTTATTCTCAGTGTTTAAAAGTAAGTACATTAACATCAATTATAAAAGTCTCTTCTCTACAATAAACAAAAAAACAATCAATAAATCAGTATATCTAAGTAAAGTTTAATAATAAACTATGTAATTAGAAAGCTAGTTTTTCTTAAATCTATTTTTCAGACTTTGACAATAAACAAATATTTTAATTTTGCTTATAAATATTTGCTTCAGAAATGTAATGATTTTTTTTCAATTTCTTGGGGAAAATATAAGAAAGTTAATTTTGACTATTAAATATTGTATATCAGTTCTGAGTATACCTCAAAGTCACTGAGTAATAATTTTTCAGAAAAATAAATTTCGTACTCTTATAAACAAAAATAATATACATCTAAAGTTCATACAAGAAATATTTGTCCAGGCAGGGCATGGTGGCTCACGCCTGTAACCCTAGCACTCTGGGAGGCCGAGGAGAGAGGATCTCTTGAGGTCAGTTCAAGACCAGCCTGAGCAAGAGTGAGACCCCATCTCTACTAAAAATAGAAAAATTAACCTGGATTAATGACACATGCCTGTAATCCTAGCTACTCAGGAGGTTGAGATGAAGAATTGCTTGAGCCCAGGACTTTGAGGTTGCTGTGAGCTAGGCTGATGCCATGGCACTCTAGTCCAGGTGACAGGAGAGATTCCATCTCAAAAAAAAAAAAAAAAGTAAACAAAGAAATTTTTGTCCAAAAGTCTTTGCTGTTTAATATTCCTACAAGAAACAGAGCCAACTTGCCCCCTGAATCCATCTCAAATAAAAAATGATCTTCTCTACCTCTACAGTCCCTCTGCAGGAGGGACTGTATAAGGGAAGAAACTACTTTCCATTTGAAGTGTCCTTTAATAAAATGTAGATTAAATCTTTATTTATATCTTCCGAAGAGGCATGGGGTTACTCAGAACTGCTAGGTCATTTGTAAAAATGTAAAAATCCCACAATTAAAGGACTGACTTTTTTATGACACCATTTGAATATCGTAGCACCTGAATGCTTTAAATTAGAAACAAAAACAGGCAGTAGAATGACTTTTGACACCATCTCAAAGTTTCTTCTGTACTGGAATGTTAAACTTGTTGTTTAAAAAAATAATATCAATCAAATAAGCCTAGCTTAATTAGCTAGAATCAACAAATGGTGTAATTTTTGAAAAGTATGATATTTAATAAAGTCCAATTATTTATCAATTACTGTATTCCAGGAATATGTGTTCTCCTCTATTCCAACAACAAACATTTGAGAAGAGTCATAGTATTACTCCAATTTTTCTGATTGATAAATTGGACTTGATCAAAATCAAAGACTATTTATGCATCAGAGGATATCAAGAAAGAGGAAAGAGAAACTACAATAAGGGAGAAATTTTTTAAATAATGTATCTGATAAGTGTTTAATATCCAGAATATGTAAAGAACTCCTACAACTCAGCAACAAAAAGAAAATAACTAGATTTTAAAATGGACAAAGGATTTGAACAGAGATTTCTTTAAAGGAGATATATTAATTACCAATAAGCACATGAAAAGATGCTTAACATCATTAGTCATTAGGTAAATGCAAATGAGTAACACAGTGATATACCACTTTACACCTACCAGGAAGGCTATAATTTTTAAAATGGAAATAACAAGTGTTGACAAGGATGTGGAAAAATCAGAATCCTCATATGTTGGTAATAATGTTAAATGATACTGTGCCTGTGTTTGGCAGATCCTTAAAATGTTAACCGTTGCGTTGCTATATGACCCAGCAATACCAATTTTAGGTATATACAGAAAAAAATAAAAAACTTCAAATAGGAGACTCAAATACATGTATGCCAATGTTCTTTGCACAATTATTCACAATATCCAAAAGTAGAAACAACCTAAGTAGCCATAGACAAATGACTAGATAAACAAAATTTGGTGGTATATGTATACAACGAAATATTATCCATCAATAAAAAGGAATAAAGTGCTGAAACATGAATGTACTTTGAAAACAATGTGTCTGCTAAAATAAGCGAGGCACAAAATACTAATGTTGTTTGATTCAACTTACATGAAACATCTAGAATGGGTAAATTCTTAGAGACAAAGAGTAGATTAGAGATTTCCAGGGCTGGGAAGAGAGGCTCCCAGGGAGATACTGCTTAATAAGTGCAGAGTTTCTGTTTGCAGTTATGAAAAATTTCAGAAATAGATAGTGCTCAACATTGTGAATGTAATTAACTCACTGACTTGTACACTTAAAATTAGTAAAAATGGCAAATATTAAGTTATATATGTACTATAGTAAAAAATAAACAGAAGTGACTTGATTTGAAAATTGCATGTAACATCCTATAATTTCAAATACTAAGTTGATATCATAGCACTTATTGCAATAAAACCTTCCATTATAATTCCGACCCTTTCACAATTTCGACCTTTTAGCAATTTAGTAGTGTATAACTATCTCATACTTAGTGTATTTACCCCTTAAAAATTACTGCATTTTTCTTTAGTTTGTTTTCTCTTTTTTTATGTGACTAGAATCTTGAGAATGTCACATTGCAAGTATATTGTCACACACGATGTTTTGAACTTTGTATGTACATAAGTTTTCTGTACCTAGAACTTCAAACTACAGGCATAAATTGTCGAATATACTTTAATATGCAGCACCTAGATATTAATGTTTTATTTAGAAAGAAACCTGGAAGTAGAGACGCCTGACTTATTTTGCAAGCTCTGGGTATTAGAATTTGGATTCCTTCCCCTTCTGCACAAACTATCTTG
>CAUYSK010124604.1:0-13965 GCA_963575035.1 Avahi laniger | reverse complement strand
TTAGCGTTTCAAAATTAGGTCTGTATAAGCATTTCTTTTAGAATAATGGTAAACTTGGTTTGGTAAATGTAGAAATTCAAATACTTTAAGGGCATCTTGATTTGGGTTAGGTAGGAGAATGTAGATTTGCAGCAATAAGTGGTTGAAAAGCAAGAAAGCATTTTTCGGGCATGTTGCTGAAGGCGTGGATATTCTGCTGCATTTTTCCATTTCAGTTGGATCTTTCTTTTAGCATCAGACAATGGCTTTAAAATGTCATCTACTGAGAGCTCAATCAGTTCCATCTGTAGTTCTTTAGGTGCCTTGGTGATATCAACTAGGTGAGGCTGAAATGCTAATTTGAGTGTGATGTCATGATTCTCAGTCAGTGAACCTTTCATTGTATTCTCTAATTAATAGGTCTGTAACAGCTGTGTATTCTTCAAAAGATTCACATATAATCATCCTGCTCATTAATGACCTTTGCTACCTGGGGAAAAATGTATATCCAGAATTTCCTTTTGAAGAAGGGTTTTGAAAAAAAGCTTTTGTCGAAATGCTTGGATTTTTTTTTTTTGCCACATATCATATACAGACTTTTTTACCTTGCAAAGAAATATTCAAGTTGTTTTGATTTGACATGATATCACACAGAAATGCTGCATTCCTATGAAATCTTCTTTTAATAATTCACATTGCTGATTCTTTTCTTCATAAAATTTAACTATCTGTTCTCACAGAGAGAAAACTTTTGCTAACACCTGTCCCTGTGATAGCCAACGCACTTTAGAATGATATGGCAAATCCGCACTGAATGCCTCATGGTTCATCTTTAGCGTATTAAGAAACTGTGACTATGCCTTGTTGCATTTGCATGAATATAGTTAACAATATTTATAACTTGTTGCAAAGTATCTCTTTAGCACAGAGATTTTGCTGATGCAAGATACAATGAAAAGAAATGAGAGCATCTGGATTTGTTAACTTTTTAAAAATCTGTGCAGTAAAGCCTTCATGTTTCCCTGTCATGGAAGGTACACCATCTGTACATAAACTCACTAAATTTACGAAATTCAGTTCAACTTCAGAACGTCTGTCTTGAAAGTTGTTGGAAGATATCTATTCCCTGTGTTTTGTTCACTGGAGTGTCCAAAGTGAGCAACTCTTTGTAGCAAAGAAAATCTTCTATTAGAACCCGAATCAGTAGGCCAGGTGCGGTGGCTCACGCCTGTAATCCCAGGTCTCTGGGAGGCCGAGGTGGGCGGATTGTTTGAGCTCAGGAGTTCGAAACCAGCCTGAGCAAGAGCGAGACCCCATCTCTACTAAAATTAGAAAGAAATCAATTGGACAACTGAAAATATATAGAAAAAAAAAAAATTAGCCGGACATAGTGGCGCATGCCTGTAGTCCCAGCTACTCGGGAGGCTGAGGCAGTAGGATCGCTTGAGCCCAGGAGTTTGAGGTTGCTGTGAGCTAGGATGACGCCACGGCACTCTAGCCCAGGCAAGAGAATGATACACTGTCTAAAAAAAAAAAAAAAAAAAAAAAAAAAGAGCCCGAATCAGTAGTATCAATTAATTCATCCAAAGAGATTTAATAATACATATTTTCCTTTTGAAGTATTGCATGAAGTTGCTCTATTACATTGAAGGATAATTCATGCTGCTGATCAGTTATGGTTCTCCTTGAAAGACACAGTTGTTTGTACTTTGAAACGTTATCAGGGTCCGAGCATCTTATATCTTTGATAATGCATTCTTTCACAATTTCCACATCACTGAATGGCTTCCCTTTTTTCCCCAAGTATGTAAGCTACTTTGTAAGTTGCTTCAGTGGCATTATTTCCAGGTCTTATTGCTGCTTGAAAGAATTATCTTTGCTTTTGCTTTTCATCTTTTAATTTCTGCAATATAACCTTTTGCGCCTCTCCCTCTAATTTAAAATATTTGTGGTCCTTATGAGTGTTACAATGCTGATGAACATTGAATTTCTTTAATGTTGATGTCACAGTATCACAAAGCAAGCAAATCATCTTATCTTTAGCAGAAACAAGATAATATTGCAATTCCCAATCCTCCTTAAAAAATCCGTTTTCTTCCTTTAGTGTTTCTTGGTCTTCTTCAACTTGATGAGCTGGTTAAGCAGACAATTAAAAAATACTGTTGAGCTGTGCAACTATTCACAAATTCCATTTCAAACAGAAACACAGTACACTGTTGTCAAAAGCTGATTAACAGACTGGTGTGCTTGAGTCCCATAAACCCTTGCCAACCAGCCTCTTGCAGTAGTGGTGCCAGTCAGGTGGGGGAAGTTAGAACTAAATTATGTGCGTAGCAGCTGTCAAGTTAGCCTCTGTGGCTTGCTAGTGTTCTAATTGTGCCATTCAATCTGGGAGGATTATTTCATTGAAACTTATTTTATTCTTGGTATTTTAAATACATTCATTTGAAAAATAAAAATATAAATGATGAACCAAAATGTATTAATAAAAATAAAAGGATTTGTTCTGTAAAATTTGGATGCAGTCAAAAGGCTGCACTTAAAGACCTTGAAAGCCATGTCTCCTTAAGGCTGCAGGTTCCCCGCACCTGGACCAGAGAGTCTAACCATTCCTCGTAGACTTGCAACGACCTTCTTTTTTACTGTAGCCCCATCTTTTACCTCCTTTCCTTTTTGTAGTAACTGGTACCTTCGATTCCTCAGCCTTTTTGGGGTTATGGACAGGGTAAATTAGTTTGCTTATTTGCATTTCTTGACTGCTGCTGCTTAGGTTTCAACTTTCTTTGAGAGGTCGGTGACCACTCTTCCAGATACTTAATGTTCCCCAGAAAAAATTCTGACTGTCTTTTAGGACCTCAGTTCTCTGTCTCCTTTTGTCTTTATCCTTGTGAGCTTATATCCTTTTTTATTCTCCCTGTAACTTTGTGAGGGAGGAAGAGAGAAAGAAGTTTTTTAAAAAGAGTTCAATTTTCCTTATTTTCCCCTTGACACCACCTTTTCTTTTTAATACTGAAATAAGTACATTAATGTTATGCTTTCTTACTTTAAAAACTTACTAGGCTTGATTCTATTCTATTTTTTGTCTCTTTTAAATTTTTATTGTAAAAATTTTCAAAGTTTTACTGTACAATGAACATTTCTATGTACTCCTTATCTACAAATTAACCAAATGTTAGTCATTGTTAATTTATGTTAAATAAAAATACTGTTTATTTTCAGTAAATATGCATCTGTGACATTTTAGTATCTGATATTCTGAGTATATATCATAATTTATTTAATCTATACTCTGTTGGTGGACATTGCTTCTTATAAAAATGCTTTTAAAAGCTTATTTATATGTAAATTTCCCTCCATTATAAATGAATAAGTTTGTTATTCATTAGATTGCTATTTTTGAAAACATATAAGCAGTCCTTTAAATAATCTGTAACCAACAGTATAGATTATCATATTATATTCTTTTTTTTTGAGACAGAATCTCACTCTGTTGCCCGGGCTAGAGTGCCGTGGCATCAGCCTAGCTCACAGCAACCTCAAACTCCTGGGCTCAAGCAATCCTACTGCCTCAGCTTCCTGAGTAGGAAGACATGTGCCACCATGCCCGGCTAATTTTTTCTATATAGATTTTTAGTTGTCTAAGTAATTTCTTTTTATTTTTAGTAGAGACGGGGTCTCGCTCTTGCTCAGGCTGGTCTTGAACTTTTGAGCTCAAACAATCCACCTGCCTCGGCCTCCCAGACTGCTAGGATTACAGGCGTGAGCCACTGCGCCCAGCCACCATGTTATATTCTAATGGTTGATTTCCTTGTCTGCTCCACTAGACCATGAGCAACCTAATTTATTAGTAAAGCCATTAATGAAAATTAGGCATCTTGAAGAAAGAGATATTTTAGTAGCTGAAGTTGTCTCCTCCATTACAATAATTTATGAAATCAGCTTTGTTCTATTTTTCACTTTCACATTCTAAAAAGAAAAAAAATCAAATTATATTGGAGATGTTAATATTATAAGTCCAGTTTTTAGTAAATGAAGCACCTAATATTCACATTTTTCTCTAGCTACTGTTGAATAAGAACTATTCAAGTATTCTTAGTGCTTTATCATTGCTATACATGTTGTTGAACCATGAACCCTCCCTCCCTACCACAAACATTTATTGAATGATTAGCTATATACCAGGCACTCTTCAGTCTTTATCTTGCTAGTCCTTTGTACCTTAACTTGATCAGTCCCTTTGTCCTGGCCTTTGGAGACTACATTCTTCTGTTTTTTCTTCTGACTATTCCTTATCAGTTTTCTTCCTCTTTATTTTCTTTATGTCTTTGCTCTTTAGGCACTGCAAACATTGGTTTCTTCCAGTTTTGTATGTCTCATTGTGCTTCTTACTCATGGTTTAATTAACTACCTATATACTGACAACTCCCATTAAACCTCTCTTAGCTTTACATTCTTAATTATAAAAATTCAATGCATCTCCCCAAGGCCTCCCATATTTAATATGTTCTTAAAAGAATATCATCTGTTTTTCCTGACTTACTCTTTTTCTTACATTCCCTGACTACATGATAACACCATCCTTCAAAGTTTCCCTGTGTAGAAACCTAAACTTTATTTTAGATTGCTTTTACTCTCAGTTGAATTTCAAGTTCTATTGACCTTTCCTTCTAGATATTCCCTAAATTTAGCTCCTTTTCTTCTTGTAATGGCAATCTACTTTTTGCTTCCAGGTTTGATTGATTTTCTACATTATTGGTAGAGTGAGCCATATGAATTGTATCTATATGTTGTTTCCTGTCTGCCTGGAGTTTATATCTGAATTGTATCTGACTGTATCCCTTCCTTAGAACAGTCTCTGTTGACTTTGTCTCACTGCCTCTCTGGGTATCCTTTAGTACTTCCTGACTTGCTTATTTTGCTATAGTAACATACTATACATTTGTTTGAAACAAAGTATAATCTTTGCCTGGCATACCCTTGTTCATTTAGCTTGGCTTGGCCTTTAAAATTTAATGTAATCCTCCTCTCCATCCAGAAGCCTTCTCTCTTTTTCCCCCAGCATGGGTCAAAGGTACCATTTTTGTGCCTCCTTTGTGATTGTAGTGACCACATTCAAGGGTATTTATTTCTCTGTCCTTGTAGACAGAGATTGTTTTATATAGTGAAAAAAAGTTTTCAATGCATAAAATAAACTGACTCAGTAATTTTTTTGTTTTTGATAATGGACATCTAAAATTTTAGGTTGTTAGTTATCTATTTTATAAACTCTTTTTTTTGTAAATGATGACAAAATATAAACTAAACTTGAGGACTATCCTCCACATGGATAGATAAGTTTAAGGATTACACATAGTATAATTTTTGTCACAAAGGAAATGAATGTATTATTACTGAAAACATTACATTTGAAACATATACTGCTTCTTGCTACAGCCTAATATTTGTATGCATATTTTAAAGTTTTGTCTTTTGAAAATAGGTCAAGAAATTTCATACTTATTTTCTAAATTAGATTTGAAAATATTAGAATTATGAACAAATATCACTGGATTTGTTTTGCTTACCTGAAAGAGAAGTACTATTTGCCAGTTTTTCTTATGAACTGCGTTGAAAAAGATTTTGAGAGAGCTCTTTTCTCTTCTGATTTCTTACCCATCTTCTGTTTCTGAATTGCAGTTACAGACGTAGAGCTGAAAAGACTAAAGGATGCCTTCAAGAGGACATGTGGACTCTCATATTACATGGGCCAGCACTGCTTTATCAGGGAAGTGCTTGGGGATGGAGTGCCTCCAAAAGTTGCTGAGGTAATCTTTGTGTTCTAGGTTTTCCTTTGAGATAGTTAGGCACCAGGCTAAATTCTTGAGGGGTCTCCTGATATCAACAGGATCAGTCTTCCCTGCAATTACTTTTCTTGCTGAGTAGGCAAACAGATCTTGTTTTAGATGTTAACATGGCTGTGTTCTTAGAAGCCAAATGGGAGTACTACACAGCTGTAATTGTTCTTTTGTACTTTTGATCTTTCATCGCCACTGATTATAATTGTGGGACCACTTGTATGACTGATTTCTTCTTACACACTTCATCTCTCTGACATAAAATTTCTATCTTGCAAGTATGTTTTGTAAATTTTGTGTTAAAGAAAACCTTTACATACAGTAAAACCTAATAATTTTATAAAATAAAATGATGTAAATGAAACACTAGCTTATTGGAACTTATTTAAATTCTTATTTAGTTAAGTTCTAAAACTTTTAGGTAGAGTGCAAATGGGCTAAGTTGATATAAATGTTCGTTCTAAAAATAATAAGTTTAGTATTTTGTAGTTATGTATACAGTTATGTATTATGCCTTTCTAAATGTGAAATAAGAATAGAATTTATAAAATAATAAATGATAATAGGAATTTAAGGTTGGTATATTATATAGAACCATAATTCACCATTTTTAGTTAACAACAGTTTCTATTCTTAACCTGTGTTGTGTGCTTTTCAACCTTGTGATTTACATAGTATAGAGATTGCATTTGTGGTCGGTATTTTGTTTTTGTTTCTTTTTTTTTTTTGTATTTTTTGGTGAGGATATATGTTGCATTATTTCTTAAATGTATTGTTGTATATACTTTCTTATTTTGCTATTGTTTCAGATTTATGACAGGGTCAGCATTTTTCCTAAGTCTATTTATTGGGTTCTATGTTTCAGTATAAATTTATCTTCCTATTTTCTTTCACTCTTTTTTTCTTAACTGCTAGTATAATATAAAAACCTGGGATTTAGAATTTTCCATTTTAAGATATAACTAGCAATTTAATATGATAATATAAGTTGCCAATTAGAGGAATGGACTTAAACTAAGTCCATAGTAGTTAATATAAGATGCTTCCAAATTCAAATATGTACTAACTTTAGCGTTTCTCTCCCCTTATCTCCTTTGTTAAAGTTAAAACTGTCAGGCCTAGTGTATTCATGGTGCTGGGAAAAAGTTAGGTCATAATATCTGACCCATCTCTTTGGATCATATATAAAGGTCTACCTATGCACATATATACTTATAAATAGATATTCAGATTTTCACTCATTTTTAATAGGGTTGTTTGTCTTTATTGAGTTGTAGAGTTCTTTACATATTCCAGATACAAGTCCCTTATGAGATATATGATTTGCAGATATTTTCTCCCATTTCTGTAGGTTGTATTTCCACTTTCTTGATAGTGCCCTTTGGAACAAAAGTTTTTTTTGGTAGAGATAGGTTCTTGCTGTGTTGCCCAGGCTGGTCTTGGGAGTCCTGACCTCAAGTGACCCTCCTGCTTGGGCCCCCGAAAGTGCTGTAAATTACAGTTGTGAGCCACTGCACCAAGCCAAAAGTTTTAAATTTTGGTGAAGTCCAATTTATCTACTTTTGTCACTTGTACTTTTAGTTTTATTTCAAAGACACCATTGCCTAACCCAAGGTTACAAAGATTTACTTCTCTGTTCTCCTCTAAGAGTTTTATAGTTTTAACTCTTACATTTAGGTTTCATCTATTTAGTGTTAATTTTTACATATGGTGTGAGGGGTCTAACTTAATTCTTATACATGTGGATCTGCAGTTGTCCTAGCACCCTTTGTTGAAAAGATTGTTCTTTCCCCATCAAATTGTCTTGTCACTGTTGTTGAAAGTCAGTTGACCGTAAATGTAAGATTTTATTTCTGGATGCTAGTCCATTGATTTTTATGTCTACCATGTGCCAGTATCCATTTTCTTGATTACTGTAGCTTTGTAGTAGTAAGTTTTGAATTCAGAAAATGTTGTTCCTCCAATTCTGTTCTTCTGTTTCAAGATAGTTTTGGCTATTCTGGGTCTCTTGCATTTCCATATGAATTTTAGAATTAGCTTGTCAATTTCTGTAAAAAAGACAGCCGAGATTTTGATAGGGATTGCATTAATCTGTAGATTAATTCGGGGAATAATGCTATCTTAACAATATTGTCTTCTGATCTATGAAATTAAAATGTCTCTCCATTTATTTAGACTTTCAGTTTCTTTCAGTGATGTTTTGTAGTTTTCAGTGTACAACAAATGCTTATGAACCAGACAAAATGTATATCCATTCAGTGGAATATTATTTGTTAATAAAAAAGGAATGAAGTTTTCTAACATGTATTACAGTATGGATGAACCTTCAAAATATTGTTAAATCAAAGAAGCCAAACACAAAGACCATCTGTTGTATAATTCCATTTATATGAAATGACTAGAATAGCTAAATCAGTGGAGACAGAAAATAGATTAGTGGGACTTTGGGAAAATTTTAGGTGATTTTTCTTCTTGCTTGCTTATATGGCAGCTGCATCTTCCTCTCATGTTTGCTATTGGAGAGGCAGTGCATGCATCCTGTCTCTCCTTAGAGGGATCTGTTTTTCCTGGAATCTGAGGCTACTTGGTTTTGCCCTATGACCTTAGCTCTCTGGTGGACTGAAGAAATGTTGTGATATGATGGGTTATCCATCCTTTTCTCAGTTTTAAATTAGGAATGACACTCTTTCGGACTTTCTACATCTGTGGTGAAATGGAACTCCCTGAAACATTATTTTTATGTGAAACTTCATATCACACAAAACTGTTTCAAGAGTCTTCTCTGTCCTTTGGGCTGTTGGTTAGAATAATTAAAGTAATTGTTTTGTAGGAGGGATCTTAATTTTAAATTGTAGAAGTCAAAATGAAAGTTTCAAGTTTCAATTTCAATGTAGTTAACACTTTTTTGCATAAACTCTAGTACAGTATTAAACACAAATAGAAATTTTGTAAAGGCTTTTAATGATGATGATGATGAACTTTTGCCCTATTATTTATTGATATAGGCATATTTTAAGTGAGGAAGGTTACCGTTAGTATGTGGTTATTGATTAGTACATACAATCTATTGTGAAAGTTGTAAAGTATCATAAAGAACCAAGTATTATATTTCTATCTTTAATTATTACCTGTTTTTTTTTTAGGAAAGGATATCTTTATAGTTTCTAATACAGTAATCACAAAGGATAAGTGAGCCCCATTAAACTAAGTTCTGGAACAGTTTCAGCATTCATACAAAATGAGTTTATGACACATTTCAGACATCTCTCCAAGCATGTCGGTAGAAAGACTTTATAAGCTTTTTTGCATATTTGGGAAAGGGAGAGAATTTATGAATATGATCCATACTTTGAGAGGACCAAGTTATTTGCTAAGGGGAAATGGTATACTTTAAATAAAATGGAACTGTAGGTCTGGGCAGGAAGCTCAAATTGAGTTTTAGTGGGTAGATAGACTTATAGAATGAAGGATCTGTATTCCACAGCTGTAGGGAGATCAAGTTAAATGATGAGATTTATAAATAAGACAATTAGTTGCAAAGTTAAAAGGGTTACTACATATGACCCTTATGAATTCTTTCTTAAAATCTTACAGAGAGCTCGGGACTTAAGGTCTGGGTAAAGAGGGTCACCTATTCTTGGTGTGATTCTGAAATTAATGTTTTGAGGCACATTAGCATTATTTTAGTATCAATATCTCTATAAAGAAAGCTGCTGGACTATGAAAGATGCCAATTGTAGATGGAAAAAACTTTATTGTCCCCTATGTAATCAGTGTTTTTCTTCACAGAAAAAGTAATAACATATATTTTTCAAGAACAAGGAAAGGTATTTTAGAGATTTTAGTGCAAAAGGACCTTGAACTTGGCCGGGTGCAGTGGCTCACGCCTGTAATCCTAGCACTCTGGGAGGCCGAGGCAGGCGGATTGTTTGAGCTCAGGAGTTTGAGACCAGCCTGAGCAAGAGCGAGACCTCGTCTCTACCAAAAATAGAAAGAAATTAATCGGACAGCTAAAAATATATAGAAAAAATTAGCCGGGCATGGTGGTGCATGCCTGTAGTCCCAGCTACTCAGGAGGCTGAGGCAGAAGGGTTGCTTAAGCCCAGGAGTTTGAGGTTGCTGTGAGCTAGGCTAACGCCATGGCACTCACTCTAGCCTGGGCAACAAAGTGAGACTCTGTCTCAAAAAAAAAAGGACCATGAACTTACAAGGACAATAACTTTACGACATATTAGTTAAGTAAGCAATATAGGAAAATAACTTTAGGATATATTAATTAAGGAAACAATATAAGTTTCTGAATTGTTTTCTAGAAGATAGTAGCTTTATATTTTCAGAGAAGAGAGATTTATCTAGGATTGAACTGAACTCCCATTTTTTACTTTCTCTGAAGACTTGCAATCTTAAATTGCAAGGCTATTTCTCTATTTTCCAGAGACTATTTGGATGAGGAATCATGGCAGTATATAGTTTTTAAAACTTAAGCAAAGATTTTGTTAGACTTACTGTTTTGAGGATTGATTGGTGTGATTAAGATTTTGATGCACTTCTGATCTTATAATAGTAGCCATGTATAAATATTAAATGGACAGAATTTGAGCGGATTGAGAAAACAAGGTAAATAGAAAATAAATGAAAAATGTGAAAGTAGACTTTCCTGAACCAAGGCTACTAACTCTTAATAATCCAATGTTTATGTTTTCTCCCCAACTACTTCTACTCCCTCCAAATAAATTTCATAACAAAACATTTCCATGTGGTATTAATTTGTAATTGTTTCCTATTGTTTTCACATTTGCTTAAAAGTGCTTTTCACTACTTAAAAAATCTGCTAGACAAGTAAATTTACAATAGCTACCTATTAACTATTTCTTTTAACTGGAAACTCTTAAATCCCTATCCCAGGATTGATTTCAATTCTGGATGACTGAGGATTATAGTAATACTCCTCCACCTTCCTCTATAAAGCTGTCTCTGACAATTTTAAGCAGTATTGCTTTTCTCCCTTAAACTCTTGCAGGCGTTGAAGCCTATCTCTCTAGTATGTAGCATACATTTTATTATAGGTAATAGATAATGGCTCATTCACTAATTGTTCATGTAATTCTTGTCTAAATTATGATTCTTGATGGACAGACTTTATGACTTTAGAAAAATAAGCTCCAGAGTGCTGTGCATATAGTATAAACTTAGTGAATATTTGATTTGTTAATGCTTGCTTTTTAGTAAGTGTATTATTTTGCAAAATCCTCTTAAAAGAATGACCAAGACCAGGAGACCATACTCCTGAAGTCAGTTAGCTTTACTGACTTTGCAATCTTTGAACACTTAACCTTTTTCTAAATTGAAAACCCGTGCATTTTAAGCAAAAGCCATCTTAGAGCCTGGAGTGTTTTCAGACATAGTGATCAACACATGAAAACGAATGGCTGATTAGTAGGATGTTATATTTTCCCATTAGTGTGGTGAATTTATGCACAGAAGTAATGTTGTATTACATTAGGTGCTCTTTTGGACTAGCGTCCTTCATTTACTAGATAGTCTAGCTTTAGGGGGACTATCACAGAATAGTGATAGTTTTCTTTTTTTGATGTTAGTTGATCTGTATTATTGATGAAATTCCTTTATGTTGGACTTACTACCTTTATGGGCTAACAACTTCCTTGACAACTCTAGTCATGGATTGTTAGCTCTTGATGCTGTTGATCATTGACTGTTGTAAAATAAAACAACAAGTTTATATCAGCTAGAGAAAAGCAGCTAACATTTTCATTTGTTATGATAAATCCTGATCTTGACATTATAGCTGACAGGAAAACACCCAGCAGGGTATTGGTTTGAAATCTTTCTCTATAAGTAGAGTCTGCAAAATACTCATTACTCTTTACTTTGACTCATCTCTTTTTGTTCACAGTATAACATTCATGCTAGTTCTTGAATTTCATTGTCTTTTAGTATTTCTTTTTGTGAGACAGGACAAAGATTCCAAGGATTCTATAAGATTACAGTAATACAACAGAGTGTATCATTCTCTTCTTGTAAACATGTATGAGCTTTTTAAAAAAATGTCTTGATGGTCCTTAACTGCCAAGTGTTAACCTAGAGTGATTTTTAACTTCATAAGCTATTGAAAGACAGAGTTTATAGTACAAGAACTGACATATCATTAAACATGATGGGACTATTGAACTTCCTTGCATAAAACATTACATCAAGAACATTATGTAAATTATGAATGTTCTAAGTAGTATGCCAAATGTCAAAGAAGTTATTCACTTATCTGATAGGAAATAACCTATGTATAATCACTTATTTTGAGTCCCTGGTGTATTAACTGAACTACTGCCATGACTGATATAGTAGATGACAAAAATAATTGGGATCCTGTTCAAGTCAGTCTCAATAAGACATTTCTGCCCTTAATTGATATTATAAGATAAAATAAGGTGAATTTAATTTACAACTGGCAGTTACAAACTCTACCAAAATTTAGCTGAGTTTTACTATGGAAGTTGTGAAATTTATATAAAAAGAACTATAAATGATAGAGAAAGCAACTAATATTTGCTAAACTTGGAAGAATATAGAGGGGAGACATCTGGATTCTTATCCTTTCCCTTCTTCCCCCCCCCATGCTTATAAGTGATATAAATATATCTGTATTTCATTGAGTATCTAAAATTTTTATTTACAGTAGAAATGGAACTGTTTTTGTGTTGTGCCTTATATGGTAATCACTATCATTTAGGACTATTATCTTTGAATATGTGAGTTATTATATTCAATATTTGATTAAAATGTGGAGAGAAGAGTTGTAAAATACAGTTGGACTTTCTGTATTTCCTTGTTTTTGTCATTAAGTGATAAACAGGAGAATCCTTCCTCAATGTACTTGTAAATGTAATTCCTTGATGCCTTATTGTTTCTGAGCAGCTGATTGAAAATAGGAAGAGGAAAGAATTTCTATTCAGAGTCATTTATGCTTACAGCTTTAGGGTAAGCTTTTTCCTGCCCAGTTCTCTTTTAAGTTATAATAATATTCTGGAACACTTTTCTGAGGATCTGAAGTGTTGTCCTAAAGATACCATTATGAAAAATGATGGCCTTTTAATAATTGTTAGCCATTACGTGGGTATCATTACATACTACCTATATTGTAGTTTTAAATACAGGTACATGCAATATAAATATATCCCAATTTCATAATCACAATTAAGGAATACTTCAGTCAGTTTTGGGATTTTTAGGAAGTAAATGACATTAAGAAACAGCAACTTTTTTTCCTATGTTCATGTAAACTAGTATAAGATAGCAAATTATTTATTGAAAATATTTATATCATATGGCTAAAAAAAATTCTTTAGTATAGTCTATCCTTTTTTTACAATAGTTTTCTTTAGTGAGAGTCATTCATTTATTCCTATCATCTAAACTAGATATTTGTTGTAAAATATCTATAATTTTTTTATGAATGAATAAAAGTTATTTGACATGAACTCAAATTAATGGCATATAATAAATGATATTTATATATTTCACATATACAGTGAAACTCATTGTATTTTCTCCCATATTATTTCTGGACAATGTACATTAAAAAAATTAATCCATGGGAATATGTTTTAAAGAAATCTTGCTTTGTATTTTTAACCACTAAAGCTAGACACCATTGACTCTTTTTTTTTTTTTTTTTTGGAGACAGAGTGTCACTCTGTTGCCTGGGCTAGACAGCCGTGGCATCAGCCTAGCTCACAGCAACCTCAAACTCCTGGGCTCAAGTGATCCTCCTGCCTCAGCTTCCCGGATAGCTGGGACTATAGGCATGTGCCACCATCCCCGGCTAATTTTTTCTATATATTTTTAGCTGTCCAATTAATTTCTTTCTATTTTTGAAAGAGATGGAATCTTGCTCTTGCTCAGGCTGGTCTCGAGCTCCTGAGCTGAAACGACCCACCGCCTCGGCCTCCCAGAGTGCTAGGATTACAGGCGTGAGCCACCAAGCCCAGCCCACCATTGACTCTTTTTCTTTTTTTTTTTTTTTTTGAGACAGAGTCTCACTTTGTTGCCCTGGCTAGAGTGAGTGCCGTGGCGTCAGCAACCTCACACTCCTGGGCTCAAACGATCCTACTGCCTCAGCCTCCCAAGTCGCTGG
>CAUYSK010124603.1:0-27318 GCA_963575035.1 Avahi laniger | reverse complement strand
CGGGCATGGTGGTGCATGCCTGTAGTCCCAGCTACTCGGGAGGCTGAGGCAAAAGGATCCCTTGAGCCCAGGAGTTTGAGGTTGCTGTGAGCTAGGCTGATGCCACGGCACTCTAGCCTGGGCAACACAGTGAGACTCTGTGTCAAAAAATAAATAAATAAATAAATAAATAAATAAATAAATAAAAAGTTTATAAAATAAAAAAAAGTTGCAGTAAGTTAAGATTATTTTATTATTAAAGAAACAAATTTTGTAAATTTAATGTAGCCTAAGTGTCCAGTGTTTATAAAGTCTGCAGTGGTGGACAATAACATCCTAGGCCTTCGTATTGACTCAGCACTCACTCCCTGACTCACCCAGAGTAACGTTTAGTCCTGCAAGATGCATGCATGGTAGGTTCCCTATACGGGTGTATCACTTTTAATCTTCCATACCATATTTTTACTGTACCTTTTCTATGTTTAGATATGTTTAGATACACAAATACTTACCACAGGTTATAATTGCCTATAACATTAAGTAGAGTAACATACTGTAGGGGTTTGTAGCATAGGAGCAATAGGCTATACCATACAGCCTGGGTGTGTGGTAGACTACATCACATAGGTTTGGTAAGTACACTGCATGATGTTTGCTAGGTTGTGTAAGTACACTCTGTGATGCTCACACAAGGCTAAAATTACCTAATAAAGCATTTCTCGGAACGTGGCCTTGTGATTAAGTGACACATTGTCATACTTCTTTGCACATTGATATCATTGCTTCAGCCAATGAAGTGTGAGTGGAACAGACAATACGCCCATCTCGATCAAATGCTGTCAGAGTCACCATGGCTGGCCTTTGCTTTCGTATACATTTGCTATGAGGCCAAGAGGTAGGTTCTACCTCAGCTAAATCCCTCAATGAGGAAGACGTGGAGCTGAGCCACGGAGCCTCAGAGCTACAGTTCACCCACAGCCACAAGGCAACAAGTGTGAGAAATACACCTTGATTGTGATAAGCCATTGTGATTATTTTGTTGTTGTTATTCAGCATAAGCAAGCTTAAGCCGCCTAATATAGAAACTCCAAGTAACTTGCCCACGGTTACATGGCTAATAGGTGACAAAGCTCAGATTCAAAATTAAACAATGTGGCTTGTAAAGTCAAATAGGTATCCACCCCATACTGCTTCATGACAGATAAAGACACTGAGGCCCAGAGAGGTAATCACCTTAGCATGTCTAAATCATGCATGAAACACCTTGCCAACTTGGGACTAGGATGCTATGCCCTGAGCACTTGCTAAGACATAGGAATTTTTTATTTATTTATTTATTTTATTTTTTATTTTTTTTTATTTCAGTATATTATGGGGGTACAGATGTTTCGGTTACATATGTTCCCTTTGCCCCGCTCCCCCCAAGTCAGAGCTTCAAGCGTGTCCATCCCCCAGATGGTGTGCATCGCACTCATTATGTATGCATATACCCAGACATAGGGTTTTGACTGGAAGAGTTCTTGCTGCCCTGCCTGGAAGGAAGTACCCTGGAAAAGTCTGGAATTCACTCCTATGCTTTGCAGCCCGGCTGCAAACTGATTCTCCGAGGTGCAGCCGGAGCTGGCTGCACCACTCTCTTCAGCATTCAGGTCCTGTCTCTGCGGCCGTCCTTTCTTGGGGATTATTTATGAAGGCTGAAGGAAGAGGGGGTGCTGTGCACAGTTATTTGTTTTCTGCGAAGCTAGGGGATTGGAAATGTTTTAGAAACATAACTGGTTGACACAAAGGATAAAAAGTTAAACACACAGAACCCAACATGTCCTCTCTCGGGACCCCTGTCTCGTTAGCAGCAGGATTCACTCCGACAGTGTACTGCAGACCGAATGAGGAAAAGTCAGCCCTGTTCAAACAAAGGCCTGAGTACAATGGTTCCGAAGGCCTCATACTGAGTTCTACGAGGGAGTTCAAGAGAATGCAGTTTGAGTGCTAGTTGGGGCCCAATGCAGAGACAGAATCTGCTGGACTGGGGTCAGAACGCTTGAGGAATAAATTCGGGGGATTCTTGCGGGGTTGCCTGAGTTCACGAGCATTGCTAGGGATTGGGGAGAATTCTGCACCGAGAAATACCCAGCTCCCTCTGTGTCCACCAGACACACATTTCAGCGTAACAAAATATCAATTGCCTTCAAAACGCTTTTCCATTTTTACCCCTTTGAGATGCTTAACACAATGGCAAGGTCTTGATAGTATTGGCTGACTTATTTACTACTGCCTCGTAGCTTGCAGAATCAGAGAGCGAGATGACGCCTTTAATATCCCATCTTGAACAGTAGAGATTTGGATCAGATGATATGTGTGGCTCAGAAATGTTCAGTGGACTTGCCTGAGAGTATATTATCAAGTAAATAGCAAAGTTGCGAAGATTCCCAGGGCAATGAACCTTCTCAGATATATCTGTGCCTCTGAGAAAGCAAACCTTGCCCTGTTGGATAAGGAATATGCACATACCACACGTGGAAAGAAAAAGCATTTTGCATCCTGAGATAAGCTCAGAAGGCAAGAATACCCTACCTGAAATTGGTCCCCTAAATAAATGAAGCCCTGAGCTCTAGTTAGTTGCTAACTCTGTAATGAAAACAGCTATTTCTCTGACCTTTACAAACCTTCCTTCCATGGCCAGGTGATAACCCCTATGTTTAGGATAATCATGTGAAGAAACTGATGTTTTCCCCCCACTGACAGGCTTACTGTGCCTATGTATGTTAGATCAAGTCTTCCAGCAAGCAAATGTGAAAACAGGATTAGAGGTGCCTGGGCTTTCTTGGGGTAAATGTCTAGGGACATTTGCATATCCATTATTGTGAATTTTACTTCTTTGGGTGCCTGGTATTTTGTATTTTTAAGCTTTGTTTTGGGTTACAGGTAAATTACTTGGAAACAATTTGTTCCTTTCACTTCTCACTTTGTTTTGTAGACAAGAGTCTTGCTCTGTCACCCTTGCTGGAATGCTGTGGCATCAGCCTAGCTCACTGCAACCTCAAACTCCTGGGCTCAAGTGATCCTCCTGCCTCAGCCTCCCCAGTAGCTGGGACTACAGGTGCGCACTGCCACACCTGGCAAATTTTTCCTATATTGGTTACCTGGTTAATTTTTTTTTTTCTATTTTTTAGTAGAGACAAAGTCTTGCTCTTGCTCAGGCTGGTCTCGAACTCCTAAACTCAAGTGAGACTCCCACCTCAGCCTCCCAGAGTGCTAGGATTACAGGCGTGAGCCACTGAACCCCGCCTCAGCTCTCACTTTCAAGATTTGTTTGGTGAGTAGGGCTTGGTCTAGAACTAATTTTTCCATTATCTGGGCAAAACTGTTCTAAGTACTCTACTTCATGTCCTGAGAATCATGGTTTTTAGTCTGAATGGTGGAAGCAGGTACTATTTTGTATCTGCTTAAGCCCAGGCATTGTTTCCTTGAATCCTTCTAGATGGTTCTTTCCTTGGCCCTGTGTGGCTTTCTCCTTGCCCTCTGTAGATCTCTGGCATTCTCCCTGTGTAGCTCTCCCTCTCCTGGCTGCTTTGATGTCCCAGGGCTCTGGGTTCTGGTTCCTTGACTCCAGGGCTGTGATGAGCTTTGTCTTGGTTCTTCCTCCCTGTATTGTAGCCTGAAAATTTTTTCAAAGCTGGGACAATTGTAAGGCTCACCTTGTTAGTTTCCCATCTCTTGGAGATCACCATCCTTACCGACTGATATATAGTGTTTGAAAACTCTTGTTTGTCATATTTTTTTTTTTTGATTGTTTCAGGTGGGAGGGTAAATGCAATCCATGTTACTCCATTTTAGGCAGAAGGAGAAGTCTAGGTAAATTTCTCCTTGCTCCATGCCACCCCATCTCCCAGCAGTTAGTAACTTTGGTAGAACAGAGCAGAGAAAGTCTGAAAACGAGAGAACTACTTTTAACGATGATACTATTATATTCACATTCTCTGTCTGTAGGGTTTTCTAGGCTAGCTGTATGAATAGAACAAGGTCTGGACTGGGTAACCAAATAAGCACAGTTATGAGATTCTTTCTTATCTCATAGTTGAACAGGTTTAAAGATTATGCAACTCTCTGAAGTATTAAGAAGACAGACAGAATTTCATCTTTTTGGTGATTTCTTCACTGGGTTTATAAGGAATTTTCTCAGTTTGGCTGCATAGCTCGTCCACTGAACACCCATGTTTGCCTGTTCAACAACATCCTCAACATATCAAAAATGTGTTCTCAGTCTCTATAGATTGTTTTTAGAGTCCCCCATTTCTTTCAGAGTCAGCTTTCTTCCATCTTGAAACACTGACTCAGTTATTTTTTGCTTATTCTTCAAGATGTATTTATTCATTCACCTTGTCTTGTTGTTTCTTTCCTTAAAATACTCAGTGAATTCTCCCATTACCATGTTTCCACTATTCTACACCAAGTTCCTGTCTCTGACTCTTAACAAAGACTCCTGGCTAACCTCTTTGCTTCTCAACTCCTCAGCAAAAACGTATCGTAGGCAGCATCGATACATGAGACTTTTACACATTCCACTTTAATCATGTTGTTGCATTTTCTTAGCATTCAGCTCCCACCAAAATATGACTCTACCTTTCATTAATTCTCATGCCAACTCTCACGTCTCTGTTTTATTAATTCAGTCCTTTATTTATTTATCAATTCAACAAATATTTATCAAGCGCCTACTCTGAGAATAGCACTGGGCTGATGGGCACAAATGGTATTCCTTACACTCATGGTTTTTATATTCTAATTGGGAAGCCAAAATAGTGACATGCATTTAAAATGAGTGGGGGGGAAAAAGATGCTTAACAAGTCAGTACATGTTTAAATTCAAAGGCTATTATAGAAAATAAATACAAAATAATCCCGTAATTTGGTGAGAGGGCTCACTTTGGACCAGAGTGGGTATAGAAACCTCATTAAGGAAGTCAGTGAAAAGAACAGTGTCTTGAAGAAAAAATAATATTTGGTCTAGTGGAAATAAATATGAGGGGAAGAATTCTTATTTATGGCAAATAACATAAACAGAAATCTGAAGGTGGACATGCTTGGTTTATGTACTGAAGCAATCTAAGAAATATGGTCTAAAGCTATTTCATTGAAGGATTTGAGTATCCTATTCCCTCTTGTAATAATAATGCTAATTGTCATTGCAAACATTACTAGTTATTAAACTCTTCTTTTGTGCTGGGCTTTTATATATTACCTCAATTAAATCTTTATACTATTGCTAAATATATAGTATTATTCCCAGTTTAGAGATGAGAATAGAGGATCTCAGCGATTTTAAAGGACATATAATGAAGTTGGGGTGAGATTCGAATGCAGCTCTGCCTGATCTCAAGGCCAAGGCATGTGCTTTTGTTGGTCTCATCTCACTGTCTTCCTTTGTGCATGTCATAGATGACGAGTTTCTGGTGACAGGTGGAGGGCTGGGGAAAAGCATGGTTGGGAGAAGTAGGTCAAAGGTAGGGAGACTAGTGAAAAGGATATGTGGTAGTGAACAATGTCTTAGTGAATAAGGACTGTAGCCAAAACGGTAGGAGAAAGATAAAATGTATGAGAAATATAGATAGAGGTTGTACGGGTGGGACTGAAAATATACCTCAGGTTACCTGGCTGGTAAAAATATCAAGGTAAGGAAGGAGAAATTCTTTTTGGGAGAAAGATGTCACAACTGATTTTGCACATGTTACTTTCACTCTTCTTAGAAGAGTGAATGAAAATGTCCAGAAGATATTTGGGAAAACATGATTAGAGCCTGAGGGAAAAAAAAGTTAGATTGAAAATGTGGAGGCAAGAATTTGGCACAAAATTCACGGGTGCGTGATTGGCATAATTCCCTAGGAGAGAGGGGAGGATGAAACGAATGCAGTTCTGGAAGCTAAGCCTTGGGGATGCCTTCATTTCGAAGATGCGAGAAAGAAGAGGCATCTATGGGAAAAACAAACAGAACGACAGATGCTGTGCCTAGGGATTCAGAGTAGTTTACCATCAAAGAGTCCCTCCCTAGGAAGCATCAGCCTAAGAATTACTCCATTGCTTTTGTATGGGTTCATGGGCTGTAATAGTAACAATATAATCTCTTCCTCTTTTGAAGTGCTACAGGATGATTATCTGTTCTAAACAAGCCAGCACTTGATTATATTCTGCCTTGCATTGTCCTCTAATTTTTCTCTCTCTGTATAACTCCTGCCTTTCTGGTCTCAAGAGCAATGTCTTCTGCTTTACATATTTGCCGTAGTATTTGGCAATGCTGAGCATACAGTATGCTCGTAGTAAATACTTAGATTTATATGTAGCCTGCAACTCAGTAAAAAGGTCTGTATTGACGTAGCCCTTGTAAGTTTTGTTAGATAGATCCTGAAAATAGACAATATGTATAAATCATATTATTCTTCACTTATAGGTGATGTAATTAAGGTGAAAAATTCAAGGCAGAGCCAGTACTGTTATTGGTTATTGTTTAATTAAACCATGTATCTATTCAACTCATTTATGTCAAACACCAAGGAAACGTAAAAGACATCTCCCCAAACTATTCTTGCAGGGAGGAAGATGTTAAGATTGACTTTAGACATGCAAATTTAGAAGTAATTCTTGGAATAGAAAATGAAAATGTCAAGAAGTTATTTGGGAAAATATGAATGAGCTTGAGAAAGAGATTGGATTGGCAATGAATCCATCTGAAGACAGAATTGTGAGACCTATAACAGATATAAGATAATTCTTTGTACTATAGGTTTTTTTTTTAAGGTGTTTATGATAGTATGGGTGAGGCATATAATTATTTAAAGATATTACTTTATTAGTGAGAGCTTATGGTGGTTTTGAGACTTTAAAGGATTTACTTTGAGATATTTGAGAATGCTTTTAAGATATCTGCAATCTTCAGTAAATCCCCTCCTACTTAATTTATAGGCCCAAGAACTTGAGTTAAAATCCACTATAAAATGGTGCATTATTATAGGGAATCATGATCCTGTGTATTAAA
The DNA here is from genome assembly GCA_963575035.1 of Avahi laniger. NCBI lineage: Eukaryota > Metazoa > Chordata > Mammalia > Primates > Indriidae > Avahi > Avahi laniger. Next base: position 20,312 of record CAUYSK010124603.1, on the reverse strand, counting down.
TATAATACTTAGGAGAAAATGGTCACGTATCTGGTATGATTTATTTAATTGACAAGCATGAATTAAGCATCTGCTTATGTTAGAGGTACTGTGTTAGGTACAGGTTGAGTATCCCTAATCTGAAATCTGAAATGCTCAAAAATCTGAAACTTTTTGAGTGCCAACATGACAATCCAAGGAAATGTTCATTAAAGTATTTTGGAGTTAGAATTTTTGGATTAGGGATGTTGAACCAATGCAAATATTCCAAAATCCTAAAAAATCAGAAATCTGAAATGCTTCTAGTCCCAAGAATTTCAGATAAGGAGTATTCAACCTATACTAGGAAGTCAAAAAAGAACAAGTATTCGCAACCAGCACCAGGGAGTCGATGATCTAGAAAGGAGACAAATGGACAAACCAGTAATTTAATTGTTACAGTATGAAGATTTCTGGTAGAGTAGAGGTCATGAGACAAGATGACTTAGTGAGAAACATGAACTTTATAGTTAGGTGTGAAAGTGATATCTGGTTTTACCTCTTTTTTAGTTGTATGAATTTGGGCAACATATTTAACCTCTCTGAGGCTCATATTCTTAATCTGTGAAATAAGGAGAATTAAGCCTGCCGTACAGAGTTCTTAGGCGCATTAACAATACTGTGTTAGGTTTTATAATATGGTGGCTGGATTCCCAGGAATGATGCTATTGTGCAAATGGCAACAACAATGATGGTGCCTAGTTGATGAAACACTACAAGAGCTATAGGGACATTGAGCAGGAAGCCCTAAACTAGGATTAGAAAGATTAGGGAAGGCTTCACATAAGAGATGGGGGACAGTTTCTACAGGCCAGACAGGCCCAAAGAAACAACAAATAGATTCAAAATGGCCAGAATGAAGTTAACACTAACATAAGAATTATTTGGTTATTGTTTTAAAAGTAGGCTTCTAAAATGGCTTCCACAAACACACACACACACACACACACACACACACACACACATATTTCTTTCTTCCTCAAATAATTAAAAAATTATGTTGGAAAACGTGTCAACAAGAAATCTTATTTAGAGATCAAAAGGACCTCACCAATCCCCTAGTTTCATCTTTTCACTTTACTAATGAGAACATCAAGGTCCAGAGTGGGCGAGGGGCTTGCTATGGTCGCACCCATTAGGTAGCGCCGGAGCTGGAGTCTAAACGTAACAGTGCTGACTGGGTCTCCTGTGATGGCCACCATCCCAGTGCGCCTTGATAACGAGGAAGTGATGCCTATTAGCACGCATAGATTGTTGTCATTGCAACAGCATGTCAAATAACTTTACATTTCTCTAACATTTTGAACTTTTCAAAATACTTTCACATCTGCTTTCTAATTGGATTCTCACAATAGCCTGTGAAGTATTTATAAAGTAATTGTATTTGAAAAATGAAGCAAAGATAACACTACAAATTAGAGTAGGACCCAAAGTGTAAAGAGAATATTTCCAATCAGACAGGTGGAGAAAATGTTCATCCTTCTCCAATATTGACTTCTAGGTCAGAGATGAGGAAATCGTGGTAGGGGGCCTTGTGGATGAGATCTTTGAAGGTCTATAGTCTTTTTTAAGAAGTCACAATTTTTGGTGGTACATATATCAAGGCTCACAAATTTACACTTGTGTGACTCTGATGTGCAGAGATCTTGTACCTTCTTTATTTTTCCCACTCAGGTCTTGTTCTGATACTGCACTTTTGGTTAATGTAGATGGAAATTAATTTTAGTCCAGTCCTGTATAACACTTGGTTCATGCTGATCACTTAACTCTTCCCTTTAGGTAGTGCCAAATATCTCTAGAAAATAAATATTTTGTCTCCCAGTTTCCTGTGCTCCACACAGTGAGAGCACATAGGAGTACAGGAGCCCAGTGTGGCTTTCCCAAACTTGGGGTGGAGTGGAAAGTATGGGGTCCTTGGATGAAGAACCTTTAGTGAATCATGAGCTCATGGTCCTCACCTGCTGGATGCCGTTTGCGCTGTTGGGATTCACTATTGACATCTGTGACTGGTATAAATCAGTCTCGTGGGTCATTCTTGGCTTGGTTAGATCAAGGTGCATGGGGAAGGGGATTTCTGGCTGTTCTAGTCTCAACTTGGCTCTCACTGTAATTTTCATTCCACTCCAACCTGGGCAGGTTGCAAAGCCAGCTGCAGTAGGTTGCAATGAGAGCTCCAGTTCCTCACCCCTTTCTTTCTCCATGTCCTTTGCCATGGACTTTGCAGTTCCTCTCACTACAGAGGTGGAGTCTATTCCCCAAGCTGCCCCACCTGTGCTCTGGATCTAATCTGGTTTTTTGACTTGCTTTGGATACTTGCAGTAAATGCAGCTTCTTTTCTTCATTTCAAAATGAGGCGGTTGTGATGTTGTGCCAGTTCTGAGCCTAGATCCTCAAAAGGCCACACTTGTTTCCTCTTGCTCTGTTGTACCTCTGCCATCACATGAGAATGTGCAAAGTCCAGGCCCATGGAGCAGAGCTGAAGTGAGTAATTGGCCCGGCCCAGACCAGCCCAAATCACCCAGAAGTCAGCTGCCCTCAGAAATCTTAATGAAACCAAAATCAGCAGCCTAATTTACCACTAGATTCATGAACAATGCATACTTGTATTATGCCATGGATGTTTTGCGTTTTTGTTGTTTTTGTTTTACGGAAAATGCTGACTGATAGACCACTTCACCCCAAATATGACAGCCACCCTTGCCTGCTGTCAACATCGTTCTGCTAAAGACCACTAGGAACACACTTACAGATGAACAAATTGGATTTATTTCTTGTTGTAGTGAGGGAACTGCAAGGTGTCTTAGTAAAAAGGCATAAGGAAGAACTTATTATGGGATTTGAGCTTCTGTTGGTAATTTGGGGAAGAATGTAAGGAAGCAGGGCTCAGTCTAGATTGGGTGTTTTTGGAAAGTAGGAGCAATTCTGTGACTGGTATTTTAGTAATATTTGGGAGGCAGACTACAGTGGGAATAAATCTGTAATTGGTAAGGAAGGAACAGTCACTCATCTAGTGAGTGGGAGATACTGGTGTTTTCTGTCATCTGTTTTGTCATGGTCTCAGAGCAATCTCACCTGCCACGATATTCTGGGAGATCGTTTTTGTCCGAAAGGATAAAACCGGCCTCACTCTGAGCATCAGGCCAGCTTGTAATAATGACAAAGTCCAATTGTGAAAGTCAGCTCAGTTTCTGAATGTCAGAGCTGCTTTTTCTCTTTCTCAACACCCTTGAAAGCTTCCCCAAGGACACACAGGAGTTTCCGAAAGCCATTGATGCCCTATGGGGCCAAGAAGATTCTAGGGAGATAGACTTGGGTCCTTTCCCATTTCTAAACTCTGTCATATGCAGTATCTTTCACCTGGATGTAGGCACTCCTCAGTTGGTATGCGGAGATGTTGGGGGTGATGACCCACAAGAAACTTCAGTGGGTGGTGGGGAAGGAACTTTGTATGCTAATGGGCTTCTCCCTTATTTAATACACTTCTCCTGGTCCAGGTCAGAGACAGGAAATTCAGAGCATTCTCTCAATTGTTGACCTACTTCTCTCTTGCTCCTCCTCAACTCTTGGGTTGAAAAGGGAGTTCATTTTATTTTCACTTTATAGAAGCAGAAGATCGTAGTGTATTTGAGCTTCTCAGAATTTTTAGCTCTGCCACACACTAACTGGATCTTAGACAGAAAAAGAAATAGTTTTTCGAACTATTATGCCCATGACAAATGTTAGTGATTTTTCTGCTTCTCACAGTGACCATCTCTAATCATTCTTCCTATCAGCTATTGCCTTGGGGTGTGCTGGGGAGGAGGTGGGGAGGTGGGGATGTGAGATTAGCTCTGGATTTGTGCATATGGTAGTGAGTGGGGGACCCAACGTGTCTGTTTCTCTAAACTATTGTTAGTTCTTCACGAGACTCTCTAAAATCCATCACAACTCTTTATGATGAGAATTAATTTCCTCCTGAGAACCCTCCTTTCTATTTGATGTATAGAAAAAATAACATTTCTTCTATTAGCATATGTTTGACAATATTGAGGTTCTATAAACCCAGGATGGGGGGTTGTGTGCCATAGTCATTAACAGTGTGAAGTGCAAGCTTGGGCATCAGGCGACCTGGGCCCCAGTCATGACTCCATCATGAAAGAAAACATAGGAGATTGACTAACCTTTTCATGCTTCAGTTTCCTGTATATGACAGTGTGATGTCAAAATCTACCTGCTATATTTATTGCAATGATCACATGAATGATCCCCCAGAAGCCTTTAGAACAAGATCTGATTTCTAGTTAATAAAAATAATATAGCTACTTAGAGCAGTGTCTGTGCTATAATTATATAACATAGCTATTTAATATGGTTATTATTAATATTTTTTATTTGTAAACTTATGACACTAGTTTTATTAGGCCCAGGAAGTAATTCCTGTTCCTGTTCCTTGCCCAAATATTCCTTGCCCAAGAGCCCTCTTTCCAGGGTAGAGAATGAAGGATGGGTGGACCCTCTATTTGCACTTTCTAGAGCTGTGTTCTCTGCAGTGCTTTCAGCTCCTATATTGCATTTGTATGTAACTGATGCTTGATAATTGAATAAATATCCAATGAATAGTTTTTTTTTCATAGTTAGTTACTTCTCTTTATTCAAGAGCTTAGAACTATTTAGCCTGTAAAATATTGCATGGAGCTGCCATTTCAACACTTAGGATACCACTGGAGACTAATTTACAGACTCCTAAAAGGCAAAGGCAGGAAGGTGGCTGGTAACAAGTTTATTATACAAGCTCTGTCCTTTGCAGAGCCGATGAGAAATGTCAAATGGATTTGAATTCACTTAAACTGCAAAGTCTATTTGTCCATCCTGTCTATTTCCCCGTCCTTTCTTCCTGCTGAAAATATTAAGTATTTCTTTCTGCTCACACATGGCAGAGAGATCACTGATGTGAGACCACTCAGACCACTGTTTCTGTATCTGAGTGAGAATTGATCGAATTCCTCATTATGTCATGAAAAGCCAATATTGGAGAGCGTCAGGATAATAAGAATTTGCAAGGAGACCAGGACCAATGGGATGTGAGGAAGGAAAGGGATGCCTGAGCCGCCCCAGACCTGTCTTTCTGTCCCTGGAGGGGGAGTGTTCAGAGGCCATCAGCTCCATCTCTTTGTCTCAGTGGCTGCTCCGTCTTGGTTGCCACAGAACACAGCATGTTTTTTGGGAATTCTCTGATGTTCCTGGCGTGGCATAAGACAGGAAGGATAATTACAGAGATAACAAGAAGGGGGAATTTCTCGTTTGATTTAGAAGGCAAAGCATCCCATGCCTTCCTCTTAATGACACTGTAATAGCACTCAGAGCTTGAGCGTGTGTCATCCTGGACTCAAGGGAGATCAACGTGAAGCAGTCTGTCCGCAGTTGATCTGCCTCTCCCAGGCCTCGGGATCCCTCCAGGGCAGCGTGGACATGCACTGATGCTTTTCAAATGTAGGCAAAGCCCAGCAGAATCCAACACCACAGGGAGAGTGGGGAACATCCAGGTAGTGGCAGAGCTTCTCTGAGGAGCTGGTTGGTTTCCCAGCCTGAGAGTCAGATAGGAGGAGTGAAAGTGAACAGCAGCCATGTCTCTCCTGGGTACAGGGATCACAGTGCCTCCTGCGGAAACACAGAAGGTCCAAAGCATCTAGCACAATGTTCTCTGCAATCGTGTATGCACATTCACTGGCTTCTGTTTATAGTTTCTTTTTAACTCATTTAAAAAATTTATAAAGACATAAATACATGTGAATTGGTGGTACTTATGCATAAAAAGTGATAGGGCCTGGAATTTTTGAAAATCATTTAGTCTTAGAGTTGCAAAGTGCTTTCAATGTTCATCTTGTTCAATGCTGTCTAGCCTAAGATTGTGCTGGAAACCTATTGCTGCATATCAAAACTCCCCAAAACTCAGAGGCTTAAAACAAGTATTTATTATTGTACCAGAGTCTATGGGTCTGTTAGTTTTGTGGATCTAGTTGCTGAAGGGCTTGTTCATCTACCTCTGGTCAACTGGTGTTGGCAGGTCAGTGGGAGACTGGCTGGCTGGTCTAGGCTGGCCTCACTCATGTGTCTTGGGGGTCTGGTGACTATTTGCTGGTGTAAGGAAAGTAATTGTCACTTGTCACCCAGCAGGCTGGTCCAGGCTTTTTCTCATGGCAGCTGCTCTGGGTTGTAAGAGAACAAAGCCTCTTAAAGACTAGGCTCAGAATTGGCACAATGTTGTCCACCACATTCTATTGGCTAAAATAAGTCACAAGACCAGGCCAGATTCAAGAGTGTAGGAAGGGAGAAGTCATTATTTGGTGGGAAGAGACACAGTCACATGGCAAATGGCATGACTATGAGAAGGGGAATAATTGAGTCATTTTTGCAATTGGTGTGAGATGGTGCTAAATACATTTTTGTCAAGTGAATCAATGACCTAAATGACACCTAGTACTTCTGTGTTGTTTACCACATCTTAACCAAGTGGCCACCCATGCTTGGCTTGAGCAACACGGGCAACAGGAAACTCTACCTTCAATTTTAGCCCACTTCCTCTAAAGCCAATAGACTGAATTAAATTATAGTTACTTTACCTCTTTGAAACTCTGTTTTTCTGTGAAATATTGAAAAGATCTTCAATATCCATGATAGATTTAATAATATACTTTTTTTCCTGAGATTCTATGCAAAGTTTTTATAACAGGGATCACTTCTTCTCATCTTTCTACCCCTCCTCTCTTTTAGCATAAAGGAATTTATGTATTTTTAAGGATAAAGCACTATGAAAATATCTATTTAGGTTTCGTCAAGGACTCAGAGGTCAGCAGTCGATAAGATCCGATGTCACTTTTATGACAGTGTCTGCTATAGAACATTTTTGCTGCATAAAAGGAGACACTTCCGAAGCGGTCGTCTGGCATTTCCAAAGGACTCTGCAGATGTTTTGAGTTTTCCCTGTGGCAATTCTTTGAGATCAGTGAGGGTTTTCATTCTTCTCAATTTACAAATAAAGGTTTGGAGACAGGTGGTATGCCTTCATTCACAGGCTATGGCAATGGCTGAACTTGCATAAAACCTCATGGCCCATGGCTCCGTCAGTTTGCTGACCTGTGTTTTTATGGGTAGGTGAAGGCAGATTGAGTCCAAGAGCTTGGATTCTGCCCTGCAGCTCTCACCCAGGGGAGAGTCAGAACTTTGCACTCTGTAGCAAAAAGGGATTTCAGAAGTCTTCTAGTCTAGGGTCAAGTTCTGGCTTGGTTGTGAAATCAATTTAATGGATCGTAGATAAGCATTTTCAAAAATGAAATTGAATAGAATAAAAAAAGAATAGGATTGAAAATAGATTGCATTTATAAATGTAATGTTAATAAAAAGGTTGGTATTCTCTCTATATCAATTATGTATTTTTACATATGTATGTATATGTATATGCAAAGGTGTATGTATCGATAGAATTTCAGTTTAGAGTATTATTCCTCACTCTGGGTCATGTTTAAAAAAAAAATTGAAAGTCATTGGTCTAGTCTAGCCTCTCTTATTTTGAAAGTCAGGAAACGGGAGCTCAGGGACATGAAGTGACTCGACTCAAGTCACCCAGAAGATTGGCAGCTGCAGGTAAGTTTAGAATTCAGGTGTCCTAATTCTCAAAGGAGGTACCATGGTGTGGTGGAAAGAGCAGGAACGTTTGGGTCAAACAGAAGTTGATTCAATCTTTGCCCCATTATCTACTGGTTGAGTATTGGTAAACAAATTGCTTATCTTCATTTTATAGGTGAGGAAATAGAATCTTGAACAGGTTAATACTTACATCTTAGGCTTGAGAGTAGGGTGTTAGATAAAATAATTAAAAACTGGCTCATTTGGTAAATGATTTTTCAGGCCAGTCCTTTTTTGGGGAGGGCAGGTATTCTTTTCTTTCTCATTTCCAAAAACCACCATTATTTCACTTTTAAATACAATTCCTATTGGGGATGTGTGTGTGTATGTGTGTGTGTATGCATGTATATCACATATATGTGCATATGTATGTATGTATATCATTATATATGTGCTTATATATAAATGATTAAGCTTCAGCATAATAAATGATATGCAAACACCTGAGTAATTCTAAATTTAATCCTTTGTAACAAATACATGCTAGGGCTTCTAGAGATTATAAGGAGGCATATAATATATCTGGCTTCACAGACAAAAATGAAACATGAAAGTCTCCCTGGAAAGGTACTTTGCAAAAGCAAGTGGAACTTCATAATTGTGGCATATGAATGGTAAAAAAATAAACATAACAAATCTGAAGAGAGAGAAACCACTGTAAGATAAAGGTACCCACCGGGTTATGTTTGAAGAATTAGAAAAACTTAGAAAGTTATAGGAAGAAGATGGCATAGTGAGAAGCAGGAAGGCACAAATAAAAGCTCAGAAGCAGAAGGTCTAACTACGTGAGACATATTTCATTGGGGCAACATGGAAGGTTCTGGAACAGCAGAAATAGTACAGGGCTTGGGCTACCAGCTCAGGCTTCGGGAAGTCATTTTGCAGGAAATGGGCCTCGAGAGAGGCTTTGTTTTAGTGGCATGAGAAGAAAGTATTTAAAGAAAACAAATTCTCAGTTTAGTAGAAGCACATAGTTTCTTGGAGGTGATCTGTCTTGCAAAATTTAAATTGGGGCAAGTTAATGGATTTACAGTCATTATAACCATATGTAGCTAAAAAAAAAAAAAAAAAGAGTAGCAGTGGGAAAGGTAATAGGTTCAGTTTGAATATTCGGATTTGAGGCCAGGGAGGCTAACAACACATCTCATGGATTCTGGGTAAAACAGATTTGGAGAAATTTCTCCCAAAGCATCAGACAAGATTAGTGGATTAGAGATGCCAAACTCTGGAGATGGTCAAGGAAAGGGAAGTAACCCAATCTTGGGTGGAGAGATGATCAGTACTTGAACAAAGCTGCATGAAAATACTCAAGGAGGGTTGTAGAAATTGTCCTATCAGAGATGACTGATGTCTCTTAGAAGCCTGAGAAAATGACTAGCTAGAGTTCTGCATGGGTATTACAGTCGACAGCCCGAGAGGCTGGTATTGAAAACAGAAGATTTGAAGTTCCCGTACTTAACCAAAGACATTACTGCCTGTAAGCTCAACACAAAACAAGTAATTACTGTAGTTTTCTCATTCCTGAGGCTGCAGTCTTTTTTACTGCCTTGTATTCTAGAATCGTTCGTCCTCTTTTTATGTCACTCCAAGTTTCATCTCTTCTGCTTGACACAGGACTGTCGTAAAAAACCAAAAGATAGAGGACATCAATATTCTTAGCACCTTTAGTACACTGTATGTGTGCAACGCTATCATATTATTTCATTATTGTTGCTGTTGTTATTAGTAGTGTCTTTTTTTTTTTTTTTTACTGTTTTTCTATTCTTTCTGGAAATGTCATTGTCAGAGGTAACTGATGCCAAATAAAGGAAAGCAATGGTAAAAATTTTATTAGCCTCTCTGAATAAGAAACACATCCTGTTGATCCTAATTGGATTTAATTAGCCAGTCTATAGAATCTGTCTGTGGTTCCATACTTCTTGGTTGAATATCTGAATGACCTTTTAATGTAACAGTTGATAATTTAGAGAGTAATAATTCTTCCTTCCACTTCTCCTCTTCTTCCTCTTCTTCTTGACGCGTAATCACCTTCAACATTTCTTCAAATAGCATGTTTTTCTGACTCTTCCTCCTGTTAAATTTAGCTTAGCCTAAAGCTGCCCCTTTATATATTTTAAGTTCAACCTAAAGGTTTCTGCATACACAGTGAATTGGAACCTAACTGAATGTGTAAACAGATTGTAACCTACTCTTGTACCAATCCCACATTGCAGCCAACCACAGGCAGCCAACTGCTCAAATCCTGTTCAAATAAGGCAAATGCCGAGCTGCAACCAATCCAGGGATTTCTGTACCTCCCTTTTGATTTCTTCAGATCACCTTCCTTTTTCTGTTCATAAATCCTCTCTGACCACATGGTGGCATGGTGTTGCTCTGAGCCTCTCCTGGTTTGGGAGTTGCCAAACTTGTGAATTGTTCTCTGCTCGATTAAACCCTGTTAAATTTAGTTTGTCTTAAGTTTTTCATCTAACATTCATTATGGCTGTCTTTTTTTGTTTGCTTGTTTTTAATTTCAAAATATTAAGGAAGTACAAGTGTTTTTGTTACATGGATGGATTGTATAATGCTGAAGTCATGGCTTTTATGTGCCTGTACCCAGAGTAGTGTCCGTTGCACCTAATAGGTAAGTTCTTATCTCTTACCCTCCTCCCGACCTCCCCCTTCTTCGTTTCCAAGATCTTTGATGCCACTATATGACCGTGTGTACCTATAGTTTAGCTCCCACTTATTAGTGAGAACATGTGGTCTTTGCTTTGTTTTCCTTATATTAGGACAGTTGGAAGTGAACCCAATGCTCCACCTATGGTCTGACTTTAGAGAGTCACAGAAGACTGGTTATGTAATTTGTTCAGGACATAGAATTTCTACTGGTTGGGTTAAAGGTTGAACATGTCAGGTCTGTGATACCAAAATAATGACACAAATGACATCAGACCCAAATTATGTGCCCCTCCAATTTTGCTTTGCTTCCCCTGCCTCCTCTGCCACCTGCTCCATAGAGTCTTGATGTGGCTGGCACATCTCATGGCATCTCTCACTGTCGTTCCCTCCTCTTGGTTAGGCCAGTCTCCAGCACTGCCTCCATGGTTTCCACTGGGGCAGAAGTCTCAGCCCTCCAATACTCAGACTCAACACGTCTAGACCAGCAGAAACTCTGTTTCAGCTCACTGCTTCGGGACTCAGAAGTGCCATCTGTCATGAGATCTGGCTTCTCCGATGGCTGCCCAATGGGTCAGGAGACACAGACAGGCGTGTGTGGGAACTAATGTCCTACAGTACAAAATTTGACCAATGACACACAAGAGATAGAGGGAACCAGTAGAGTTTTCTTTTTCTCCTTCTGATGGGTTGTTCTGATGTGTAGTCCAACCAGAATGCATAGAGACATTCTGTGTGAATGAATAATCGGCTAAGTTTTCTCATGAAGATAGGGGCAACATGATAATTCGCCTTTAATTTGCTATCCTCCTTCCCTGCCTGATGTCCTTGTTTCCTTCAATCTTGCTGCCCCAGCATTTCCCTGAGAGCAACAGCATCTAAGCTTTGCCTTGCGCTCTGTCTTCTAGGGACCTTGGGCTAAGCTACACACTGAGTCTGTAATCGTTCACGCTACAGACACTTAACTAAGCGCTGTCCATGCAGCCCAGATAATGAGCTGAAAAGTTGTGGCATTTACTCAGGAAGTTGCTCACAGTCTAGGAAAGGGAATACATTCTTTATCTTTTACATATAAACTTTTGTTAAATCACAGCTTTTCTAAGTGATTTGGTACAGTTGATGTATAATGGAGATTAATGAAAATTGGGTATCTGGATTTTAATAACACTTAATCACAGCATTTTCTCATGTCATTTTACATATTTGCAAGCTCTGGGTTTATGGTCATCTATACAGTTTCATTTAATGAATGTCTTATAATTAAGCAAGCATTCTCTGAAATTTGGGTGTGTTGTTGTTTTCTTCTTTTTCACTCTCTTTCCTGTCCTTTCTTCCCTCTTTCCCTTTCTTCTCCCTCTTTCCTCTCTCTCTTCCACACCCTTCTCTGTTCTCTCTGTCTCCATATCCATCTCTTCCTCCTCCTTCTCTTTGCTCGCGCATATAAAATGCTGAGATGGGCATTTTGGCATGCAAATCTTGGCCTGAATTTGTATATCTTTAGGAAAGATTCCTAGACGTGGAAAAATATGCCAAAGGATTAGAGTGGTGTGCCTTAAGGCTACTGGAAGGAATTGCTAAATTTATCTATAAGTTCATCAAATCTATCTTCACCAAAATAAAACATCATAACTTCCTGATTTTTGATATTATAATGGGTATATATAAGATATTGCTGTTTTCACTTTTTAATTGGTGTGGTTGAACATATTTCTTTAACAGGTGAGTACATAATCTTTTCTCTTTTGTGAGCAATGTATTTATGTCTATTGGAGTTTTAGTATTTTTCTTACTAACTTGTGGGAACACTTTACACACTAGGAATATTGTCTGTTTTCCTGTGTGTTTCTCATAAATATTTTTCTTAGCTTGATATTTTTTATAAGGCATGATTTTACGTAACAAACATGTCAGAATTTTTGAAATCCTGCTACTTAATACTTTATATTAGTCTGACTTTCAATTTTGCCTCATCTAAAAATTAGACAGAAGGTATCTTTTTGAAAGACCTTTATTTTTAAGTGCAAAGCAAAAAACCATTAAACTCAGTAAGGCAAAAGTCAAAATTTTGGTAGTTGAGGGACCTACCTCTAACCTGTCATTTGTCTGCTAATAAACTTAACTTAGTCATTTATTGTTCACAAATGCCTTTCTCTCTTTCCTGTGAAAACATTTTGAGATGCTTCATGCCTCCTGATCTCAGGGAGGTGTTTGACAGTGTCTACACACAGCATTCCTACCAACCCTTTCAAATGTCTCCATCATAGCCAAACAAAAAGAAATGATTAGGACTTGGATAGGTTGTGTTTCTGAAAAAGGGTCATGGTTACTGGAAAACAGCAGAGGCTCCCTCTGTTCTCACACTTTACTTGTCTGTGAATACCTCCCACCTTATTTCTGGAAATGGGGTAATTAAGTAATATTTTTTGATTTTACATTTTTCATTTTAAGAATCGGGGCAAGATTCATTTGTATAATCATGCAACAAAGAGGAGAATCCAGAGTTCTCTGTCAACAAGGTGCGAACTAAAAATAAAATCCTAAGCCCTCTGCTAACTGAATGGACCCTGCTGGGCCAAGGGGACCCCAGAAACACCTTAAAAACGAATTTCCAGCCATGATGGGATGAGAAAGACAAAGCATAATTACAGGCATGTGATTTCTTTTCATGAATATTCATGACTTCTCTTATAGCTTGTTAAATATGTATATTTGACCACCCCGCTTAGTATAAATCCTGTTGCTTTTTGTCTCTCCTTTGCAGCAGGTGTGCCTGGCTTCTGGCCGGAGCTCGGCTTCCCAACCTGTTGGAATGGTCGACTACCTAGAGGGCGCTACCCTTTTTGAGAAATAAAGCTCTTCTTTTCCCAAAGTATAAACCTTATTAATTCATTTTTTTAGTTAACAAAAGTGAACCAAAAATATCCTTGTGACCTCATCTAAACCCAAGGAGGTTCTTCTGAGACAAGAGATCAACTTACATCATGCTATGAGACATTATTCTAGCTTGGGATGTAATTCCTTCTCGACCTTGCTTTCTTCCCCTACACTTTGTAGATTTTAAAAATTAACCTTGATAGAGAAGTTAGAAACCAATTAGGGGTAGTTCTGACTTCTCTCTTTCATCCTCACAGCATGTAACCATGTGTCGAATACCTGATAATTATGGTTTCTATAGTTATCATTTTTGCCTTCTCTTTAGGCTTACAAGGATAAAACCAACCAGTGTGAAATCAGTATTCACAACATGAGGGGGCAAATGTGGGCTGGAGCTGCCCAACGTTTATGGGCTGACCATCACTGGTGCTGAGCACACACATAGAACTCTACTGCCGTAACTCACTCTTGACCTTGCCGAAGCCCTCTTTCAGACCATGCTATCAATCACCTGGTGCTACAAGTTGTGGACTAACATTTTCATTCTTCAGGGAAGGGCTGGGACCTCCAGACCCATGTTTATTTATGAAACATAAATCCAGTTGTGTCTGATGTCTATCAACAAGTTCCACCCTGTTTCTCTGTTTCTTCTTTCAGGAAGGCAGAGGGACTATCCAAACTGTATGATTGTACTTTTATCTAGGGATCCTTTTCTTCCTTCTAAGAGAAGATCTCTGGAAAAATACCTTCGCCTTGCTTGGTGCACAGTTTTCTTGAATGTCACCACAAGTTGGACTAAAGAAAACAAAAGAATCTGGTTTGGATGAGAATGTCTCCTGTGCTATTTAACTTTTAGGCCAATAACTGTCCCGAGATCCCAGCCGCAGAGATGGATAACACATGAGTTTAGCTTTAACCTACAAGCTGTTGGGAGCAAAGAGCATGGGGAATTTAATTCCAAGCTCCAGTTGTTCCTGATCAGACTTGACATGTATATCTGGACAATAAGATTTGTGATCTAAGCAGAATAAATGTAAGCCTAATCACGATTAACATGTATAAATAGTTGTGCTCCAAGCACTGGGTCTCAACTTGGGACTGTCCAAGCATAGGGTACAGGATGGGAGCTTGGAACCTAGTAGGTGTTTTAGTCCCATTCTTTTACTGGACATTTTACTTAAACTTGCTAAACTTCAGTTTTACTGTCTCAAAAGTGAGAATAAAAGTAGCACCTGTCTCATAACTTTGTTGGGGGTATTAAATGAGAACATGACTTGCAATGTGCTAGCACAGGGCCTGGTATGTATTTTTTAATAATAAAAGAAGAAGAAGAATAAAAATAACAATACAATAATTTTAGGACTAATAATAAATATGTAATGATAGCCTTTATCTACATCCTTGGCCCTTCATAATAAAAATATTAATAATGAACATTTTTTATCATTGTCATTGTTCTGCAACGAGCAGGTCTATGCAAGCTTACTCCCAAAGGCCAAGGAAACTGAGAGGCCAAAGGAAGGGGCTGACAAATCCAGTCTCTCAGAGAGAAACATTTTCTGGGGTCTTGTGAACAGAAGCCAAGTCTGTAGTGCTGCAAGATGAGATGGTGGATTCCGGAGTTGTTACCCGACAGATCCAGGGCTTATGTAGCATAGGGAAGGAATGTGTAGGAATCTTTAAGTCAACCCCTCAGGGAAAGGCAAGAATTTGCCTAAGGGCAGAATTTAGAGGCATTCTAGCAATTGGGGTTAATCAGAAGTCAATTTGGCAGATTGGCATCCAAGATGGAGTTGCTTTTTCCTCCACGGTCATCATTATCAAGGGCCAAGAAGTGAGATGAAATGCATCATTACACATACAACTATTTTTCCAAGGACCTAAAAGCAAATTACATATATGAAGTCTTCCTGACTCTCATAGTGTTATTTTTCTTCTTTTTCTTTTTCTCAGGACAAAAGCATACAGTCTGTGTCATATCATGTTTGTAAGATAACATGAAGTTTATTCTTTTTTTGTTTCTTTTCTTTTCTTTTTCTTTTTTTCCCCCTATAAATACCCCTAAACTATACGATAAGCCACTCCAGACCAAAGAGTGCCTAATATATGGTTTTGCATGAAATAGGTATGGAAAGACACAAACAAGTTAGAGCCCATTTTCAGAAATCAGGGTGGATATTTCTGAATTTTGAAAAGGAGTTTAGGGATTTCCCAGGAGATGAGACCACTTGAAGAATGACTTAACTCCTTTTTAGACCCAGAAATAAACCCTACAGTCTTGACTTAAAACTTGTGTTTCTCAGTCCATTCCCTCAACATTTTCTCCTTCTGTAGCAGCAATGTAGACAGACCATAATTTATTCTGATAAAGGAAGGAGCCACAGTTTTATCCATATGCGGGGACCTGTATGTATTAGGGGTTAATCACAGGCTACAAACCTTCAAGTTGAGTCCTAATTCAATGTAAAGTCTAAGCCACTTGTGAACAATCAATAATGGAAATAGTAACTAGTAATTGTAGTAATAATAGTAATGAAAATGTTACTAGTGATAATATATAATTTCTTAAACATTTTACATGCTAAGCATTATTATGTATAACACTTTACATTCTTTAGCACATTTAAGCTTTATAAGAAACCTATGGAACAGGTGTTTATTTCACTATATGTGAAAACAGATTCAGAGGTTAAGTAAATACCCAAGATCACTTTCATTCTCAGAAAAATATTGATGGAGTTCCTACCATGTGCCAAACAGTGCCCTAAGAATTGGGGAGATATCGGTTAATATAGCAGTCAAAAATGTCTGTCTCTTGGAGCTTACATTCTAGCAGGAGAGACAAAGGATAAACACAATAAATAAAACATATAGTACAATAGATGTAATAAGTGCTAAGGAGAAAAATAATGCAGGTAGGAGAGTTTGAAAGTGTCAGAGCAAGGTAGCAATTTTAGATGAGCGTCAGGGAAGGCCCAACTAAGAAGGTGATATCTGAATAGAATTCTAAAAAAACCAAGGGAGCCAAACATGTGCACTTTTGGTGGGAAGACATTTCAGGAAGTGGATAAAGCAAGTGCAAAGTCCCTAAGTTGGGAGTATGTCAGGAATGTTTAAAGAACATACAAGGAGCCAGTGGACAAGAGTGGGCTGATGAAGTCAGAGATATTACTGAGGCCAGATCACGCAGGCAGTAAAATGGGAAGCCTTTGAGAGTTTGAGTGGGGAAATGAAATGATCAGACATTTCCTTATATTTTTAATTTTTTAAAAAAATACTTGGAATAATTTTAAATTTAGAGAAAAGTTGCAAAGATAGCACAATGTTCCCATATACGATTCAACTAGTTTCCCCTAAAGTTACCATCTTATATAGCAACGGTACATTTGCCAAAACTAGGACATTAATATTATTACATTATTGTTACCTAAAATACATTTATCCAGACTTCACTTATGTTTCCACTAATGTTCTTTTTCTGTTCCAGGAAACCACGTTGTATTAAGTCATCATATTTCCTTGATCTTTTTGGATCTTTCCTCAGTCTTTTTTTATTTTTCATGACTATGTTCTCTCATGCTTAGACTGGGCTTGGGGTTTGGGGGAAGAGGACCACAGAGTTGAGCTGCCCTTCTCACCCCCACATGTCACAAGGTACATGATACTCGTATGACCTATTATTGGTGATGTGAGCCTTGACCACTTGGTTCGGGTGATATCTGTCTGTTTTCTCCACTGTAAAGTTGCTATTTGTACCTACTCTATTTTTTGGAAGTGAATCACCAAATCCAGCCCACACTCAAAGGGAAGTGAATTAATTTACATCTCATCGACTTATTTTTTTTTTTTTGAAAGATAGGGTCTTGCTCTGTCACCCAGGCTGAAGTGTGGTGGCATGATCATAGCTCACTGCAGCCTTGAACCCCTGGACTCAAGTGATCCTCCCACCACAGCCTCCCAAGTAGCTGGGACTGCAGATGTGTACCACCACATCTGATTAAATTTAGAATTTTTTTTTTTGTAGAAAAGGGATCTCGCTATGTTGGTCTTGAACTCCTGACCTCAAATGATCCTCCCACTTTGGCCTCCCGGAGTGCTAGGATTACAATCGTGAGCCTCCTCGCTCAGCCCTGACTTAACTTTTTGACAGATTGTCCTGACTGCAGTGCTGAGAAAACCCAGGAGGGAGACCAGTTAGAAACCATTGAGCCAACCTAGCAAGAGATGGTGGTGGCTTGGACTAGGGTAGCAGCAGTGGAGTCGGGTTTTGGATACATGGTGAGGATACAAGCTAACTAGGATTTACAGACAGATTGGCCCTTAGATGCAAAGGGAGAAGTCGAGGGTGACTCCACAGTCCTGGCAGTATGGAGGTGCCATTTGCTCAGCGCAAGGCGAGGTCACGTTGCCAGCAGTGTGGGGCGGTGATAGAGTACACCTGGTTCTCTCTGACTCCAAAGCCCAAACTATCAGTTTCTGGGCTCCACAGTGTCTTTGACTCACATTCATCACCTGGGAAGTTACCTGCCGGCAGAAAGCATAATAGAAGTTCACAGTACTCTTCCCGTGAGTTTATTCCTCCCCCTTCTGTAGCTGGACTTCCTTTGCAAGACCTTGCCCTAGGTGTTCAGCAAGGGTGTGTCTCCTCTTGCTCAGCAGGTACACAACAGCCTGCCACCAGCAATGCTTAGAATGGGGAACATGTGGGGACAGCCATCTCCTATTATGATCATCATGGACTTTCATTGGATTCCTTTATTATCTCGCTGTAAATGTTGGCTTCTTCTGTGCCAATTAAACAGCAACTTTTTATTATCATTGACAAAATTATCCCATAATACATGCCCTAAAGCAGTTCAAATTGTTCAAGGTTAAAGGGATGTTCTATGATATTCGGCAGTAAAAAATGATGTTGTTTTGGGGGCGTCTGGCCACGTTGGATGAGCTGATTTTACAGGTCAATGGAAAACGATGTGGAGACAGATGTTCATTCGTACATCTCCCAACACCACTCTCCTTTTCGTGCCTTTTTTGTCAATTTCAGTGGGAGCTCTGCTGTAAGATGGCGACTCCCCTGTACCTGGCTATAGACACATACATTGGAAATATTTTCAGCTACCCATGGGCATGAGTTGATGGTTAGCTACCTGCTAAAATATTTTTGCATTATATTTAGAATAACATCCAGACTCCTTATGGTGGCAAACAAAGTCCTACAGGATCTAGTTCCTTCTTACCTTCTCATTCTTATAGCCCAACCAGAGAAGCCCTAACACTCTCAATCAATCCTTCCTACCTCAGTGCCTTTGCACTTGTTGTACCATTTGCCTAAAGTCCTTTTCCCCTGGCCTTTGAATGGCTTGTTGATTTATAATTTTTATAGTTTGGTTAAAGTGGCCTCCTTTGCAGAGTGGCCTCCTTTCACTACCAGATCTCACGCTTGTACAGCAAGGATTTCTCTTCATCATCACTTTGTAGTATAGGACCCTGTTCATTTTAGTTCGAGCACTCTGAATACTCTGAAATCATTACTGCTTATTTCCTCATTTCCTTGATTATTTTCTGACTCCCTCTGCTGGAGTACAGGCTCTTTAATGGCAGGAGCATCCTTTGCTTTTTCCCTGTTGAGTCCTCAGCAATTGGACGAATGCCTCAAAATAATCGATCAACAAATATGTGCTAGGTAAATGAGTTATGTGTCCTGAGGATTTCCTGAAAACAGATTGTGAACAGTTCACTTCATCACCTTAAACTGAAACACATGGCAAATGTATACCAGAATAAATAAACTACAGGGAAGCCATTCGATTTGAGGATTCAGAACACGGGTTTTGAGCCGTGTGTGAACAAGCAGCGAGAGAGCGCTGGAGCAGGATGTGGATGAGGGGATACAGCAGGATGAGGTTGGAAGCAGGAATTTGGGCTGAGCTCATGCATTTCTACCAAAGCACAGTGGCCAATTTACAGTCCACCCAAGCCCTGAGGGATTAGTTTCCACACACTGGCTCTCTGTCGCACACCATGTGTCCAAAGAATCCCAAGTTGCTTCACTGTGAATTCCCGGAGTGATTGTCAAGAAATACGGAAGGAAGGACAGGAGGATGTTTTGGAAGCCAATTATCTTTAAAAGCTCATATATTCATTTCCATTCCAGTCTCTTGGGAGCAGCGGCAAAGTTCTCCAATGGGTACTCGATTTTTAAAGATGAAAACCGAATAGGAACGTGGGCATCTCAAATTAGATTCCAGAAGCATTTGATGCATAAAGTAATAGAGGAAAAGTATATAAAAAAAGATCTGTGTCTTCTCGGGAAAGTATATTTACCTTATAAGATGAGAAACCAAAACCAATATCATTTTGTCCATTTACAGGCTGCAGCGTTTGGTAGCAAAAGCGACAACAGTGTCCTTCTCCTTGGAGTCCTCAGCCTTTGGGTTCATATCAAATCAAATAAATGTGAGCCACGGAGCTGGTGTCCAGGTATAATTCTCAAATACAATATCTGGATCTAAAATCTATTTAACCTTGGCAGGAGGCACAGCCACTCCAACTTCAGAGGCAGGAGCGGGTAGCAGAGGATTTCTCCGTGAGCCAGGTCACGCCTCCGGCTGGAGAGGCAGGCGTGGGAAGGGAATCCGGGCCCGTGGCCCCGGGGCTCAACTGAGGTTTCCTAAGAGACTAAGATGTTATAACATTTGAGAACAAGCCAAAATACAAGAAAGCTTGTACTGAGGGGCAAAAACAAATGAAAGGGGGCCCTATACTATATCCATTTAGCAGAAACCACCTCAGATTGATATTCTCTCCACTGGCTTTTGCTTATTTTGATTCCTTCCTTCCTTCCTTCCTTCCTTCCTTCCTCCCTCCCTTCCTTCCTCCCTTCCTCCCTCCCTCCCTCCCTCCCTTCCTTCCTTCCTTCCATCCTTCCTTCCTTCCTTCCTTCCTCCCTCCCTCCCTCTCTTCCTTCCTTCCTTCCATCCTTCCTTCCTTCCATCCTTCCTTCCTTCCTTCCTTCCTTCCTTCCTCCCTCCCTTCCAGCCTTCCGACCTTCCACCCAAACACCCCACCAACCAACCCAAAATCACACCAACCAACCAACA